>JAZHYW010058403.1:0-44899 GCA_037355805.1 Ixodes ricinus
CCGAAACGTCACCGTACCGAAACGTCCGCGCGGTGCATTATGGGACGTTTCCCATAATGCACCGCGCGGTTACGCCGACGGCGATGGCGACGGCGATGCCGCTTAAGCCGGAAACGCGCGCCTAAAAGCTGGGCTCTGAAACAAGCGCATAATCGCAGCGCAATTCAGTGTGCGCGATTGGTTTAGTCCTTGATAGCAAACGCACAAGGGCGATCAGCCAAGACTATCTACAGGCTGTCTCATATAGCTGCCAGGCTCTTCAAATTGACCGCAAAAATCGGTTTCTAAACCTACCGCGCTTCCATTTTGTGCAGCGTTGCCCACAGGGGGTGAATTTTTTCTCTGAAATCTGCAAAGAGTGAGGAAAAAGTAAAAAAAAAAGAAAATGGTTTAACTCCTTTTGAAATTCAGCGACGCCACTGGTCTTCAAACATTAGCGAGTTTTAGAATAGCGCACGCTAAAGCTTTGTGTACGCAAAGAATAGCGTCGTCGCCACTGCGCATGCGCTTAACGCAAACCGCCTTTTGTGCTTTGCGGGTGCTATTTTAGCGTACGCTATTTTTCGGAAATAGCGCGGGCACGCAAAGAGCCTCCGCTCCTCCGAGGAGGATTCGTGATGAGAAGTTGGCTAAAGCCACGACGAGCACAGTTAAAAAATGGCGGCTCCTAGGACCATGTCTGCGGTCGCTTTGGCAGCGTCGCGAGTCCGACGTCGGCGGCATCCTCGCGACTACGATTTTCAATACGAGACGACATTGCACACGGTTTGGAAAACCCGAAGGTGGGCCACGATCACCGGCAACTTGATGCTCGCGACGCGCGAACATTTCTCGGCGAGGGTACGGTGTGCGAAGGTCACTACACGAGGCACCATTTGCCGAGGTGACGCAATCGGACACGACCAAACGACCGCTCACGTCGCATTCTCATGTTTAAACAAATCTGAAATGTCGCTCTGGACCAAAAAAACTTGCTTCTGCTCAATGTACAGGATCTCGTATGCGAAATAGAAGTTGGGATTTAATCTTGGTGGCGTTGCAAGCGCGATGTGCTTGGCCTGTTGCTTCGCGGCGGAGAAGCGCTATTTTTAAACTCTCTTGCGTCACGTGCCCTAACTCAAGCACTAAATTTAACGCCAGCGAGCGCTAACATTGCGTACGTTATTCTAAAGGTTCCTAATAGGACGCCCTATTGTTTGAAGACCGGTGGCCTCGCTGCGTTTTAATAGGTGGTATTCACTGGACGCCGTATTTGAGGTAACTGCTCACAGCGCATGCTCGGGAGGAGTTTCCCGTCAGCTCTCGGGCAAACACGAGAGAAGAAGGGAAGGAGAAACTCTCTTTCACCGGGATTTTCCTTTGTGTGTCCCAGGCCTCCCCAGACGTCGCTATTCTCCCTCTAGAAGATTATAGAAGATTAACTTTCACTCAAAATTCGTACAAAAGCAGCTTTCTCTCTCTCTTACCCGGTGGGGAAGAGCTCAGCTATGACTGCCAGTGAATACACCAAGCCTTTTTTTTTCTTTCTTCACTTTTTTCTTAAGTTCGCTCTTTACAGATATTATGAGAAATTAAAGTCGTTTACAATTCTCTGTAATGCCGAATTAGAGCGCAGCTCTTGGAGAGGAGGAAGGCAGCATACTCAGGGGAGGGTCTCGTGTGACGTCAGACGTGACATCCCGTGTGACGTCACGAGGGTAAAATTTTCCCGCTTAATTTGGCAAAACATTTTTCCACTAGCAGGAAAATTTTTCTCTAAGTTTTGCGAGAAAATTTTCCGTTCAACTTAGGTGGAAAATTTAACCCTCGTGACGTCACACGTGACGTCACGTGTGACGTCATTATGGGAAACGTCCCATAATGCAGCGCGCGGTTACGCCAACCACGCCGACGGCGACGGCAACGGCGATGGCGACGCCGCTCAAGCCGGAAACAGGCACCTAAGAGCTGCTCTCTAAAGTGTAGCCCCCGTGGTCAACGCTGCACTAAATCGTGGCGCGATAGGTTCAGAAACCGATTTTTGCGGTCGATTTAAAGAGCCTGGCCGCTTATTTAAATACCCTGTAGAATACCGAAGGCCTCCGAACGCCCGTCTTCTTTTTTCATGGAACATACTCCCAGTCGGATGGCGCCAACAATTGGACCCGAGCCCGATGCCGAGAGTGCTTCGACCAGGGTGTCGAACCGGAACCGAACCGGAACCGAAAACCGGAACCGAACCGTTATTTTTAGCCGAACCGGAACTGAACCGAACCGAAATCTGCGCCGCCATCTTGGAACTGAACCGGAACTGAACCGGAAAAATATAACGGTAACCGGTTCAAAACGGTTCGCGGTAATTTTTTTTAAATTACAAAATGAGTGTTTGACAAGTAAAAAGTGGCAGCTGTATTTCTATGTAGTGATGAAATTGTCATATACTGAATTGCAATGTATGAGAAACTGTAGCTTTTCGTGGCGCTTTTGTATTGGCACTACGATTAATCGTGTGTCACGTGGTCATGTGACGTCATGGTGTCAAGATATGCTGTCAAATAACGTCACGTCACGTGGCCTTCTGACGTAGTCGCGTGACTCACCGCGTCAAGTCGACTTAAATTGAGTACGTTATCATAGTCCGTTGCAACTCAAGAAGGTATAGGGCGAGGGAAAGGAAGGCCGGGGAGGAAGAAGCAGACGGAAAGCTGGAGAAGAGAGGAAACCTCCTCCTCTCTCCAGCGTTCCATCTGCTTCCTAAATGTGGCTTATTGATCTGACGATAAATAAAACTACAAGTGTGTACGGCAGGGATACCTGAAAAGAAAGATTCAAGTGTCCTTAGAGGCAGCCGCTCAAATTCTCGCAGTTTTGTTTAAACTTCACAGTTTTTGGTGCAAAATAAAAGGAATGGAGGATTACTGTTAACAAATGACACAAATATAATTGTCGAATTGGCACCCCCCCTCTACGGAGGAGGGAGCACCTCAGAAATAAAATGTATTCTCTGTAGGAGCATCGTAAAGTGAAAGAAAGGGGGGGGGGGGAGTTAAAAACATACTGTGTTGTAAAGGTTCCTCTGCTCCGCATCTTGGGCGCAGATCAGAGAGCGTGATCCCGCAAAGTTCCTTCGTTTGCAAAATCACTCCTGCCATAAAGCGCGTTTTCCTGGTCCCAGACGCTCGCGCCGTTCCTCACGACGCCGCACCAAGAAAGAGTAATTTTAGATGCGGAGCATCTCTTGCTCGGGTCTATGTCCCGCGGCGTCGTAGTCCGCACCCACACTACGCACGCGCAACTCTCCTCCTTCCTCTCTCCAACAGCTGCGCGTTACTCTCTCCGCTCTCTCTCTCTACCAGCTGCGTGCACTGCGCGTGCGTTCGATTGTACTCACACCGCGCGCGCACGCGCAACTCTCCTCATCTAGTCTCCTCTCCTTCAAGTGTGAAAAAAAAATAAACGGCGAGCGGCGAGCGTTCCAAGTTTCTTTGCCGCGAGCCGCGACGAAGGCTCGCGTAGGGGGTACCGCTAGGGCAGTCGGTGGCGCCATCTCTCGACGTCAGCACGCAACTGACTCTTTCCTCGGAACCAACACGATGCTCCGCATCACCCCATAGTTCCCCTCGGGAAGATGGTGTAATTTTTGTTTCTGAATAGATGAATTGCACTGAGCGCGAACCTTCTGAAGCGTGCATAATTGTGCAATACGGGATTTGATTTTCTTAGCAAAAAGAAATTCCTGACCACTAGCATATAGTGCGATGATGTTACGTGCAAACCATGTTAAACAGTTAAGTTTTGTGGTTATATGTGATGCAATCAACATAATACTCGGTTTCCCTTTAAGCGTGAGCGTAGCAGAAGCTAAAAGAACGAGCTCCGGGCTTTCAGCTTTCTTGCCAAGCACGCGCGCTCCTGCAGTGCAAGCACTGGCCAGGACCACATGCTCGCGCGTGTAGCATCGCGTTCGCTCTAACTAGTGAGTGTGACTCTAGCAACACATTAAACATAAAATAAATAAAAATCTGACGTATTTTGAACATAATAGGTGAAATAAGTTCAGAATTTTTATCACAAATTCTAGTGTTGATGACGTCCTTGGTCTGAACCAATAGAGAACCTAAACTGCAAGAGCGTGCAACAACCATGCGCCATCTTCCTAAATGTTGGAAATGAAATCTAGTTAGGAAGATGTGAACGCCCCACCGATTTACAAGCTTTCAAAGCAAACATTTGAGTGGGAATCACGCGCTTGAGACGATCAGAATGGTCACGTGCACCTATTCAGACAGTCCTTCCTTTAGAATTCTATGTCGTCATTACCTGACGCTCAGACCAATTTCGTCATTGGACGCTCGTGTATGACACTGATAGGCACGCCTTTCGAAGCAGCATTCGGTTTCCTTCGTCCCTTTGCAATGCCCCTTTAAGCTGAAACGACGTATAGCAAAAGGGGATGTCAAATTGTAAAGTCGTGCATATATATATATATAATAGTTTCGCGATGACATGCGGCAGCATAATAAAATGTTAGAGCACGCATGACTGATAAAGCAAAAAGTTGTAAAATGAGGCCCCAAAACAAGTGCACGTAAACACCGAATATAACTTTAGCCTCCCGAGAATGTATTCTGTGAAGTTTCGAGCTCGTGCCATCCGATGTCCAAATGTGATTTAAATTAGAAATATATTGTCTGTTCTTCGCGATATTTATGTGTAATTAGAAACATCACTGCACGCATCTCTATTAGAGAAATACGAACGATAACCAACCAAGTCCTGAGCAGTTAGGAGTCCGACGTTTCAAAACCGCTTCGGTATTTTCATCAGGGGCGACTATTTGCACGTGGAGAGCTGCAGCTTCTTTTCCATCAACGGTGTGTCGTTTGCTTCCTTCACTTTTCATGCTAAAGCATTAATTGTCCCATGGAGCCAACCGACGTCATCAGCTTTGAAGCCGCGCCAAACGGCGCCTTGCCCCGTCCCAATGTCGAGTGTAGAAGAAATCTGATGGATAGGTTCTCATTGGCTAGCGCGTGTCATCAAGGAACGAGGCTCCCATTGGCTCTCGTGCGGCGTAGTTCCAAAAAACGCCACCATAGAAGTCCTCTCCATGGCGGCGCAGCGCACGCAACGGCCCGTCTGCCGGTAAGAGGTGCGGCAAAGCAAGCCTGGCCGCACGGCCCGCTCGGGCAAATTCCGAAGAGGTTGCACGGCCGAGCTCAGCGCGGCGAGGCCACCTCACGAGAGCGCGCGCTCGGCCGTCGGCCAACGAAACGGGGCCGTCTACGCCACTACGCCGTAGACGAACTAAGGGAGCAGAAGAACGGCATTTATGATTTCGCCTTCACAACTCATAAGAAGTGCTGATGTGTCCTCGGATTGTTTTGCTCTTCACGTGCCGTAGTGCGTTGACATACGCCGATGGTTAAGTGGCTGTCGACTTATTGAGCCCGACCTACTGAAACATCGGGCTCCTAAATGTTTAGGACTCGGTTGATGAAGGTCTGTATTTCTCAAATTTTTGACCCAACCAGACGGAGTTCCGTCAAAGGTGTTTAGTTTAAAACCTGCATTTCTATACATTTATTTTGGCAGTAAGGCGTCCTGTATGGGATTATTTAGAAGAATACCATTTATTATCTCTCTTTATGCACATTTCGTGTATTTGCCTTCAGATCTATAATGTGAGCACACAGTCCGTTTTGGCATAGCCCGCGACCCGTTGTTTCACACCGCCGAACAGCGAACAAAAAAGCGCGTTCTGCAGACTCAACAGATGGTGTATTCTCGAGTACCATCCTTCCATGTCAGTCTGAAGCGGCTATGTGAACTTCATAGAGTAAAATGTATTGATGACAATAAAAACTATTTTATTGCTGCCTGAAGACTTGACAACATAAATAAAGAGCCGATCACCCTAAAGATGTACATCACAAGTAAATGCACCCCCAAACTATCTGATATGTGCTCAGCAAATCTTTTCCGGCGTTTTTGTCCTCGATAGGCTCGTCTATAAGTGATATAGTTGGGAGAACCTTAAACAAATGTTTTATTTTGAAGATGATTGTAATAACATATGTGTTCCTGACGCATATTCAGCTTCTCAAACATATAGAAGTCTGTTGCTCCTTTTATGTGATGAACAAGAATTTTATGTGTCCGTGGGCTGGACGAAAACAAAGTACACAGTGGCGCGTGGCGGAACTATGACGATTGCGCATTAATACCGTCAGAAAGTGACCAATTAAGTAGTTGTAATGTCGAGCAGAGTTAAAGTATTATTTTGTTCTATTTAACAAAACAAAAATAACAAGGGTGATGTTTATTTGCAAATTGAATTGACCGGCATCTTGACAGGAACAAACCTCAAACGCCAAGCTGTGTCGAAAATGTTCACTTCGGTGCGCGCTATTTTGGACCAGATCCGATCCGAATACGAAGGTCACTCTTTTCTGCATGATTATTCGCCTACATCACGGTGCTGAGTGTAAACAATATTGGTCAGTAAAGCAAGCGTTGTGATTGCCGCTCAGTGTCTCTATAAAAGGTAGACTGAAAGGGTTTGTCCTAAAACTTTCCTGGCATTATGAAAATAATATTGCTTTTAGCCCAGTTGCGTCGTCATCATATATATTGTCACGAATGACAACTGATGAGGCGGTGATAACAAAAGAAACTAAACGTTTAATGGGGCGAACTTGTGCCCAAAAGTAAAAAGGGAACGGAAGATAATAACAGAGCGTCGCGGGCGTCGAAAGCGGCGAAGCAGCAGGATCGAACGCTGAGGCGAGACTCAGTCTGGCTGGTTACGCGGAGCCCCTTTTGTGCACGCGTGGGCTTCTGGAACATTCGGCCTGGAACATTCGGCGCGCAGAACATTCTAACCTAGAACGAGCAACACGGTTCTCGAAATTACCAGAAATCTAAATTGGAAGAATAAACAAAAGACGCGGCGCTGCCAGGGATCGAACCCTGGGCTTTCTGCGTGGAAGGCACGCGCGATAACCGTTAGGCCACGAGCGCGCTGCCTGCTTAGTTAGCTGCGCTCGCGGCATTATTCCCCCTTTAAAAAAGTGCATCGTCCCGATGCAGCACAAAGGTAAAACACAAATACACAACAAAAAGATAGCAGAGTCGCGAGCCACAGTTCACAGTTCCCAGTTCACTCTTTGACGAGAGTCCAAAGTTCTATCGTTCGTAATACGGCTTGAGCCGGACGACGTGCACCACCTCGGGTCGTGGCTGGCGTCTTGCAGATGGGCGCGTTCCGTCGGGTAGAACTTCGTAGTTCAGATCGCCGAGGCGTCGGATGATTTTGTAGGGTCCGAAATAGCGCTTGAGAAGCTTCTCGCTGAGACCGCGGCGCCGAATCGGTGTCCACACCCATACCCGGTCCCCGGGTTGGAAGTGGACGTCCCTGCGACGAAGGTTATACCGGCGTGCGTCGACTCGCTGTTGCTCTTGAATCTTGATTCTTGCCAGTTGACGAGCTTCCTCCGCGCGTTGAGAGATCAGTTGAGCGTCGTCGTTGCCATCGTCGGTTGGCACGTGAGGCAGCATGGCGTCCAGCATTGTGGTAACCGTCCGGCCATGTACCAGTTGGAACGGCGTCATTCCTGTGGTTTCTTGTACCGCTGTGTTGTACGCAAATGTAACGTACGGCAACACCTCGTCCCACGTCTTGTGCTCCACGTCGACGTACATGGAGATCATGTCGGCGATGGTCTTATTGAGCCGCTCTGTTAGCCCGTTGGTCTGCGGGTGATAAGCCGTGGTTCGTCGATGGCTGGTGTGACTGAGCCGAAGTACCTCTTGAGTCAGCTGTGCCAGGAAAGATGACCCTCGATCTGTGATCAGCACTTCAGGTGCGCCGTGTCGAAGAAGAATGGACTCGACGAAAAACTTGGCGACTTCCACTGCTGTTCCCGATGGAAGGGCTTTCGTCTCGGCGTATCGTGTAAGATAATCGGTCGCGACGATAATCCACCGGTTCCCTTGCGTCGATGTTGGGAACGGCCCGAGCAAATCCATTCCGACCTGCTGGAAGGGCGTAGTCGGGGCAGATATCGGCTGCAAGAGTCCTGCTGGCTTGGTCGGAGGCTTCTTACGTCGTTGGCACTCATGGCACGACCGTGTGTACAGATGGACGGTTTTCGGGAGTCTTGGCCAGTAGTACTTGTCACGAATCCGGGCGAGCGTCCTGCTGTAGCCAAGGTGTCCAGCCGTCGGGTCGTCGTGGCATGCTTGAAAGATTTCTTCTCGCAGGCTGGCAGGCACAACCAGCAGCCAGGCAGGGTTGCTGGTTCCGAAGTTCTTCTTGAAGAGCACACCTCCCCGCAGAACGAAGCTTGACAAGTCTCGGGCCAGGACTTGCGGAACGGAACTTCCTTGACCTTCGAGGTGGTCGATCACGGCGCGAAGCTCCGGGTCGTCTCGTTGAAGTGCTCCCATGTCGGTATCTGTAACTGCTCCGAGAAAACGAGCGTCATCGTCGTCGTCGGTGCTGTCAGGTGGAGATTCGACTGGGGCCCTAGACAAGCAGTCGGCGTCATTATGCTTGCGGCCAGACTTGTGCACAATGGTTACGTCGAATTCCTGCAGTCGCAGACTCCAGCGAGCGAGGCGTCCTGACGGGTCCTTGAGGTTTGCGAGCCAGCAGAGGGCGTGGTGGTCTGTGACCACGCGGAACGGGATACCGTACAAGTACGGACGGAACTTGGTTATCGCCCAGATGACAGCAAGGCATTCTTTGTCGGTCGTTGAATAATTTTGTTCTGCCTTAGACAGCGCCCGGCTTGCGTAAGCAATTACTCTCTCTGCCCCTTCTTGTCGCTGAACGAGCACCGCACCGAGACCGGTATTGCTGGCGTCCGTGTGTATTTCTGTCTCCGCCGACTGATCAAAATGTCCGAGGATAGGGGGCGACTGCAGCCTTCGCTTGAGTTCGTCAAACGCTTGTTCTTGCTCTTCTCCCCACTGGAACTGCACGTCGTCCTTCGTCAGATGCGTCAGCGGTGAAGAAATCTGTGCAAAGTCACGCACGAAACGTCTGTAGTAGGCGCACAGCCCAAGGAATCTACGGACGGCCTTCTTGTCCGATGGCTTGGGGAATTCGGCGACAGCGGACGTCTTTGCAGGATCAGGGCTTACACCCTGAGCACTTACGACGTGGCCCAAGAATTTCAGCTCTCCATAGGCGAACCGGCACTTCGAAGGCTTGAGTGTCAGCCCAGCAGATTTGAAGGCCCGTAGCACGGCTCGCAGTCGTCTGAGGTGCTCGTCGAATTCGGTTGCGAACACGACAACGTCGTCGAGGTAGACGAGACAGCTCTGCCATTTCAAGCCGGAAAGGACGGTGTCCATAACACGCTGGAAGGTTGCCGGCGCTGTGCACAGCCCAAACGGCATCACTTTAAATTCATAGAGTCCGTCCGGTGTGACGAAGGCCGTCTTCTCACGATCTCGTTCGTCGACCTCAATCTGCCAGTACCCGCTCTTCAAGTCCATCGACGAAAAGTATCGGGCGTGGCGCAGCCGGTCCAGGGTGTCGTCGATGCGGGGCAGCGGATAGACGTCCTTCTTTGTTACTGCATTCAGCCGGCGGTAGTCCACGCAGAACCTCAGGGTTCCGTCTTTTTTCTTCACTAGGACTACTGGGGAGGCCCACGGACTGTTTGAGGGCTGGACAATGTCGTCATCAAGCATTTCCTGAACTTGCTTCTGGATAACTTCCCTTTCTTTCACGGAGACTCGGTACGGTGGCCGATGCACAGGGAGAGCGTCGTTATCAGTGATTATTCGATGTTTCGCAACCGTCGTTTGGCGCACCTTCGACGACGTGGAGAAGCACTCACTGAACTCGGCGAGAAGGTCACTGAGTTGTTGTCGTTGTGGGGCTGGGAGGGACGGGTCGATGTCGAGCTCTGACGGCGTGGTTCTCTTGTGCTGCGTCGGAGAGGCGTCTTCTGAGATCACGGCGATCGCGGCTGAGTCCGGAATTTCCTCGACGAAGCCCACAGCTGTACCCTTTGTAAGGTGCTGCGACTCTTGCCGGAAGTTGGTGACAAGGGCTACGGTACACCCGTCCTGGATCTCGATTACGCCTCTTGCAATGCCAATCCCTCGTCCAACGAGAAGTTGGACGCTTCCTTCCAACAGTGCTACACCGCAGGTGGCTTCTTCGGTCCCGACGGGTACAAAGACACTCGACAGCGGCGGCAGGTTTACATGGCTGGCAAGGACTCGCACTGTAGCTAACGTCGCTTTGGGATTTTCTGCCGATGGGACAGGCTTCCGAAGCGTCAGCTTGTTCTCCGCAAGGTCGATGATGGCGCCGTATTCGCACAAGAAGTCCATTCCGAGAATGACGTCCCTCGAACAGTCTTGCAGAATGACGAACTTCACAGGGCAGGTTTCGCCGTGGATCTCAACGCGCGCAGTGCACCTGCCGACAGGTGTGATGAGATGTCCGCCGGCGGTTCGTATCTGCGGTCCGTCCCACGACGTCGTAACTTTCCGAAGGCGGCGAGAGAGTCTCCCACTCAAAACGGAGTAGTCTGCTCCGGTGTCGACGAGTGCTGTCGCGTCGTGGCCGTCGATGATTACGTTGAGGTTATTCGACACTCTTGCAGAAATGTTGTTTCGGGGCGTTGCGGCGTTAGAGTGGGAGTGCTCCGACGATCTTGGAGGATCTTGGCGTCGGTCGTCTTCGGCAACTCCACCTCCAGGGGTTGCCGCGCCTAGTTTCCCCGGCGTGGAGCGAGTGGTGACAGGCTTTCACGTCGGGGTCGGTGCATCGGCGAAGCTGGACGTCGTGGCGAAGGCGACCGGAACTGTCGGCGGGACGCAGGCTCGGGGGACTGAGGTCGTCGCAGGTACTCGTCGATCTCCCGAGGGCGTTCGCCATACCGGGGGCGCGGGTCGTTTGGGTGGAATCCGCGCAGCCCGAGTCGTCGGTATGGACATCGGCGGTAGACGTGATCAGCTTCCCCGCAGTGATAGCACAGCGGGCGTCGGTCGGCTGTCCTCCAGACGTCTGTCTTCCTCGGCGCAGGTTGCTCTGGGCGAACGTGCGCCTGATCTTCCTGTCGTCGGGGGTACTGCGGCGTTGGGGCGTCTCTTCGGGGTGGAGCAGTGGCTTGGCGGTGGGCGTGCGGCGGGCGTCGTGCCATGGCGGCGTAGCTCAGCGTCGGTTCGTCCGGTGCCAAAGTGGTGACGGGAACCTCTGGTTGGAGCGCCCGATGCACTTCTTCTCGAACAGTTTCGGCGATAGAAAGGGTTGGCGGACGACTGGCGGTTGGCAGCAACCTTCGCAGTTCCTCGCGGACGACCTCCCGGATGATTTCCCGGATGTCCGACGTACCCGGAGTGTTTTCGCTGTTAAGAACCGCGGGTGCAGCGACGCCTGGTTGACGCTGGTAGTGGGAAGCGCGCGCTTGGAGGGCGCGCTCGATGTTGGTTGCCTCGGTGACGAAGGCGTCAACGGTTGCCGGCGGGTTGCGGACGAGTCCTCCGAAGATGTCGTCTCTCACCCCGCGCATGAGGACCCGTAGCTTCTTCTCCTCTGTAGCCCGAGGGTCGGCGCGGGCACTCAATCGCAGAACGTCCTCTACGAAGCCGGTGACGCTCTCGTTGGGGCCCTGGGTTCTTGTTCGCAGCAGGTCTTCGGCTCTCTCTCGGCGGTGGTGGTTGATGAAGGTAGCCTTCAGATCGGTCTTGAAGATGTCCCACGACGTCAAAGAGGACTCGTGGTTCTCGTACCAGTGCTTGGCGGTCCCCTCAAGCGAAAAATAGACGTTGTGCAGGCGCTGCTCGTCGGTCCAGCCATTGTGGCGGGCAACGCGTTCATACTGGTCAATCCAGTCTTCGACGTCTTCGTAGCTTTCGCCGAGGAAGGGTGTAGGCGTCCGCGGAGCGACGGGCAGGACGACGACGGGCGGGGTGGTCATCGTCGGGATGCTCTTCTTCGGCTTCTGCAGCAGGGGTCCGGATCCCGAGAGCTGGAGTTACCCCGCACCTCCACCAAAATGTCACGAATGACAACTGATGAGGCGGTGATAACAAAAGAAACTAAACGTTTAATGGGGCGAACTTGTGCCCAAAAGTAAAAAGGGAACAGAAGATAATAACAGAGCGTCGCGGGCGTCGAAAGCGGCGAAGCAGCAGGATCGAACGCTGAGGCGAGACTCAGTCTGGCTGGTTACGCGGAGCCCCTTTTGTGCACGCGTGGGCTTCTGGAACATTCGGCCTGGAACATTCGGCGCGCAGAACATTCTAACCTAGAACGAGCAACACGGTTCTCGAAATTACCAGAAATCTAAATTGGAAGAATAAACAAAAGACGCGGCGCTGCCAGGGATCGAACCCTGGGCTTTCTGCGTGGAAGGCACGCGCGATAACCGTTAGGCCACGAGCGCGCTGCCTGCTTAGTTAGCTGCGCTCGCGGCAATATTGCAAAACGTATTTTGTAAACAACATTTCAGAATATAAATGGCGCGGACGTGCCCATTTCATGATTTTATGCACTGTAATTAATTCCTAGGTTCAAGAGCACACCAGGATTAGGCTTTTAATACTGCGACGCAAAGTTGTAGCATTAACGGGTATTTTAGGCGACCTACCAAACTGATAACCTTAAGATCCAAATAAAATATATGCGACTGAGGAAAAAAAAGATGTTGAGTCATATATGTTAATCTAGCTTTCTTTTACTTCGAAATTGAAAACAGCGCGAAAAGACGAGGACCAGACAAAGAGGTAACACGGACGCAGCGCTGCGTCCATGTTACTTCTTTGTCTGGTCCTCGTCTTTTCGCACTGTTTTCATTC
Organism: Ixodes ricinus; assembly: GCA_037355805.1. Classification (NCBI taxonomy): domain Eukaryota; kingdom Metazoa; phylum Arthropoda; class Arachnida; order Ixodida; family Ixodidae; genus Ixodes; species Ixodes ricinus. Next base: position 12,808 of record JAZHYW010058403.1, read on the forward strand.
CGAAGTATGTACTAACTCGCCCAAGCTTCAACTTTAGTTTCTTTTACTGTTTCATCGAAATTAAATAACGCAACTTATTTTCAGTGTACCTGAAAATAAAAGTGGATTCTACGAATGATAAATAGCTATAAGATACTCGTTTCACTGTTGAAATAGGATCTATGGCCAAAGAAACGCGGAAAATATATTCCCAGTTTTGCGGTTCAAACCGGTTCGAACCGGTTCAAACCGGTTCGAACCGTTATTTTTTGCCCCCGGAACTGAACCGGAGCTGAACCGAAAGCTGTGAACCCGAACCGGAACCGAACCGATAAAAATTTCGGTTCGACACCCTGGCTTCGACGCGCTGATTGGACACGAGGTCCAGCCGAGCACTGACGCCGCACTCGTATCTAATCTGAGTCTTCGCTCGATCTCACTGAGATGACGTCAAAATTTTAATGCGCAGGTTTTGAGTATAGAGCAACTAAAAAAAGCTACGCTTTAGAGCAACGACACTTACCCATCTTGGGGCTTAAAATCATGGTTGCCAGTTATTTGAAGTCTTATTTGAGATCACACAAAATATTTTTTTTCGTCCTCAACGCAAATGTCTAGACAGTTCGCGACAGAGCAAATCGATAGTCACCGAGCCTTATAACACTGAATCTAATTCTGAGGAAGTCGCACTTTTGAGTCATGATAATCCGCACTTGCAGCTGCTTTGCGCTAAGCACCAAGATGGAGGCACCCACAACGATACCGGGGGACAAAGTGTCGATACTCTAAGCGTAGCTCGTTTAGTGACCCTAGCTTTGAGTAATCTATAGGTGGTGTTGGATCAGCGCCGTGGCGATGAACATTTGACGCTGCTTGGTTGTCTAGATCTGTTCGGACTGTTGGCTGCCGTCAGACTAGTGAAACGAAGTATAGACCTTTCCAGCGCTTATCACTCGAGCGAACAATGGTGAGGCAATGAGGTGTGGGCGCATGAGCAGCGTCGAATATACCGCGCAACAAAGCTATAGCGCATGCTCAGAAGACGTTCGATGGCAGCAGACAAAGATGGCAGCGCATGAAGAGAATATTTTCGAAAGGGTCTAGTAGAAGAATCAAAGCTTGTAAACTAGCGTTTTGCCATCATCACGGCGAGATCGACCACAGTTGCCGATCGGGCACGAGTGCTGCGTAACCGTTCGTGTGCGCTACGTGCCCAAGCAGAGCGTCAAACAAGCTTCAACGTCGGGCTCGGGCTTAATGCACCTTTTTGAGAAAATTCCGGTTGTAGGAACTTGAGAAGAGAACGCGGGTGCATACCACGTGCTCTGGCAAGAGCCTCTTGCTTCAAGGCCTGTCATGGTCGCTCGTGAATCCATGGAACGCAAACATCTGTTTTCATACCAGACACTCTGGAACCATGACTTCTAAAGAGGTGGATTGCTGAGCTGGCACAATCAGGCTCATGACCTTTCATGGAAAAGGAGGTAGTTCAAAGGCCTTGATCATTCTACACACTAAAGACGCGTTGTCACATAAAACAAAAAGGGATTCTCTTATTATTTATGCACGCAGAAGGAAGTTCTTACATGTTTTGGGTGTCGATTAAAGAAATGATGCTTTTGGGGTTTGAAACATGTACGTCTTCATATGATAACATAATTTTTATCGAAGATGCACCTCCATATATCTTTAGCTTAATAGATAAAAGGGGAAATATGTAAAGTTCAGCAAGAATTCGGACCGTTTTTTACGGGTGTTCTTAAAGTGAATAGAAGTTGAGGTGGTGCTGACCGAGCATCCTACTGAAAGCTTCACAAACCAAACGAACTGTCCATCACTTATGAGTCGAAATAGTAGCAAAAACAATTGGAGTGTATGTTTATTCAGCCTAGAACTTAGTCTGCCTCAACGGGCGACTTGTCCCCCAGCCGTAGATGGAAACTTTAGCCAGTGCTGTACAACCACTAGCCTGGCGTCTTTAACGTGCACCATGCCAATACGATGCTCATCTACATCAAACCGGGCAGGGGTGGGGATAGAACTCAGGAAGGCCTGGGTTCAGCAGCGCGAGCTTTCGCTCCACGTACTCCGAGCTGGTGTGCGCTAGCCCACTCGGCCACCGATCCCCCGAAATAGTAGCAACGAATACCACGGTGAGCGTTCGGCGAATGTGGTGACCACGGTGAGCGTTCGGCGAATGTGGTGACGCTCTCGGTGTCACTGGTGAATCCCGAATACAGACACGGGTATTTTGTATTAATGCATTTTATTAGACTAATGGTGGTTAATTTTTTTTGGCTAAGAAAGAGCATACGCTCCCCATAGACTCGTATGCACCTCATCCCTTTCTTTTCTGATATACTCCCGCAAGACAAATTACACTTTCGATTGTTTATGGTAATCGAGTCATTAATTTAGTCCTTGGGAGGACAAAATATCACAAACTGTGCGCTGTATTTTGACATGTATACTTTATGATGCGTTAGCTACCTGAAACGTCAAACCTTACCTGCTATCCAATGTATAGAAAAAAACAGCCGACAGTGTTACCCCAACTTTTGCATTTTCGACCTCACGGAACACTGCACGGCCTGACAAATCTGCGCCGTTATGCAAGTCATCACGCAAAAATAAAAAAAACTGTGGTTTGGTCGTCCTTTCATTGTCCGTGATTTGAGCGTCGTTTGTGTATATTACGCTTAATAAACGGGCACAAAGCCTAACAGTCATTAAATAATTAAATAAATAAAGCGATTTCTTTCTCGATTTTTCATTTTGGGGTAGTTTCGTAGATTTTGTTGACGAAACATTTTTTGCAACTGCTTGATTGGCTTCATCCCTTTGTAGCGTCGGCTGCAATTGTTCTTAGTGTGAAACGGAGCATTGCAGTAATTATATTTCTTTCCTAGTAAAATATATTAGGCGTTTTGATTCAAAGAATTAACGATTCAATCAACTAATTTAGTGAGGGCCCTTATCAGACCAACCCCCCCCCCCCTTTTCCGAAGAGATGGCACGAACAACAACCGACATATTCCGACGGGATGGCGAGGTGCTCAGTTGGACGACAGCTAGGCGGTGGACGCGAAAGACGACTGCGACGACACCGTCGACCCCGCCTTGGCGAAGTGCAGGAAGACTTCCGTCAGGCTCACGTCGCTGACAAGGTACTCCTGGAGCGTGCCGTCGGACCGAAGTTCTTCTAGGCCGGTGAACAGGACGTGCCAGGCCTGACCGGGCACGTGGAATCGGAGGAGGGAGTTGGCGTGCCGACGCCGCAGGGCGGAGCCCGGGAAGCGAGCGGTCATGGCCGCCGTCAGGGACTCCACATCGACGAGGCCGCGCACCAGGACAGTGGCACCGGCGCCGAAGGAGGCCTTGAGCTGCGGCGTGGAGCCCAAGCAGACGAAGCGGCCGCCCGCCAGGATGGCCAAGCGAGAGCACAGGGCTTCGCATTCTCGCATGCTGTAACACACAAAAAAAAGGGAGGGGGGGGGGGGGGACGCGCTGCGATTTGTTTAAGTTTTTTGTATACGTATTTTGCATGTTTTGTTTTTTCGTAGGCCTAGACCAGCAAGGCGGTAGCGGAAAACACCTCTGTCCCTGGGAGTCTAGCAATTGTACAGCCGCGGATGATATAGAAAAGGCCCAGGTGAGCCAAAACCACAGTGACAAAAGGCCTCCGCACTGTCATCCCAGTCAGATCGATCAAGGCCTGAGATTGGCCACGAGTGCTGCGTCACTGTTCGGCTGGGGCTCGTGTCCAATCAGCGCGTCGAAGGTCGGGTTCGGACCCAATAGCTGAGTTAGCGCGATCCGACTCTGATGACGTTTCATCAATGGAGAGGAGGCCATGTGGTGGCTTTTATTAGTCTAGGTGGTGTGGGTGTTGGATGAGCACGTGACTTAGGAGGCCTGCAGCACTATCTATATCCGAAAGAAGCTCAACCATTCTCGATGCTTCAGCGGCCGTAAAATTTTGGTCGTCACTCCCCTGCTTGGCTAGCTATCGTTGAGTAAATGGCGATTTTAGCGTTAGATGTAGGGGAGTTCATTGACAAAAAGCAAAATCAAGCAGGGCTGAAACCACCGGGATGGCTGCAATTAGTTTTCTGGCGTTTGAATATAGGGTCGCAGGATAAATGACGATAAATGGTGTTAATTAAAGCCATATCTTTAAGAAGCTCGTGTCGCAAAAAAGCGGACATCGGCGGGACGGGAAAATCCAGGATTGGTCGATAGGGTAATGACGTCAGAGTCACATGACCTCGCCCGGGAATTCCAATTAACCCACGCGCTCCCGTGAAACGTGGTGTCACGTGTGGAATGAAAGAGATTAAAACATGACAGGCATTTCCAATTGAAGGTCGCCGTATTTCTTAAATGACTTCACTTTATAGACCTTAAAGAAAAATGTTGAAAAATTTTAGGCGGAGCCGGGTTTCGATTTTACGACCCGGAGGTTGCGAGCCAAACACACTCCCGACTATGCCACGTATGTAACACTTTTATATCCTCATTGCCTGAATTGACATAAACAAACTCCACACAAAACTCGCACAAAGAAACTATTCTGAAATACGTCGGCCTCACTTTGCAGACGCGAGCACATTAAAAACTCTTCAGCTGCACTGATTCCTAAAAAATCGGCATTCAGTCGAGGGGTTCATGTACGCATAGCCTGACGTTGGCGTCGTTGACACGTCTTTTGGGTAAGTGCGTGGCGCTGTGAATAGTCACTTAAATCATTCGGGACATTATTCACATTGCAGGAAAGCTGCACTCATGTAATCATTACTTTTTGCTTCACGTTAACCCTTTCAAGGGAAACTTTTTGTAGGCCAGTGGTTAGTCTATTAATTTTATAGTTGAGGAGAAAAACTGTAGCAGCTGAACATCCCTTTTCTGCCAAGAGAATGACTCTCTTCTTTCTCGAAGCCATCTAAAATATATATATATTTGTTTCTGTCAAGAACTGATGCTCCGAAATCTGCGTGTGAGAGAATTGTTTCTATGAAACGGCGACTATACTTCCCTCTACGAGTAATACGGAGAAAGTTGCTCGCGGCACATCTGCTTTTAAATTATCCAGATTCCTTCGTTTGCTCAGAGCGACTTATGAGTAAGTTAGAAGGTCAGATACATTATAAAGCTCTCATCATCAGCATTTACCAGAAACCAACCTCACAAATACAAAGGCCTGCGTACGCAATGCGCGGGAATGTTTCAGAAAAGTACAGCTTTAATTTTGCACCGCCATATGAGACCAGAATATTTTTTTCTTGTTTGGCATGTGTTCCGCTGAATGACTGGAGAGTACAACGGTGGGAATTCGCCTTCCCTTGAACCCAATACAAATCAAGCGTGGGTGGAAAGTGTATATCCCACAGCCCATGAAATGGTTAAAGACCACGGGTTAAAAGTCATACCGCACTGGTCATATATCTCATCTTGAGGTGTGTCACCTCTCACTGTCTAAATATCCAGACATACCAATAATCCACAGGACTAGGATTGTCTGGGCCGTTTTCCCACTGCTGTGGCGAACTTTATCGCTTAGAGCTTAGCCGCCTTTTTCTATCATCACACTAAGCCACTGGTATTTTTTACGCTTTGTTTAGTGTTAAAAGACCACCGTATAAACGCAGCAGTATTTCATCGATTTATTTGCACCTGCACACAAGTTGTTCATAACTTGACAGCAACACAATAAGTTAAAACATAGTCTCAAGCGCTTGTGGTAGCTTGACAACTGGGTCACTAAACTCGTCAAGCACAAAGCTGGGGCCGAAGTTCGCGGAGCGTGCTGATTGGACTCTTGCAACGATGGCGTCACGCGGGACGAGATGTCAATCATCCAAACTCTCTCGGTGCTCCAATTCAAGCGAGATTGAGAAACACAATGTCATAGCGAGCTTCATCAGAGCGCGCGCGAGCAACACCGTAGGGCCGGTCATTTGAAAGACTGCACTGATGACGTCGCGCCCGCGTGTCCCTACATTCCTACGCAGCATTAGGAATGCTGTCGAGATTGTCCCTAGGGGGCCTGTGAATACCCTGAACTTTCTCGTCGCAAAATCGCCGTTTGCGAAAGTTATCAGTGATGACGAAGTGACGTTTCACAACTTTGGGAAGGAGTTATTTGAAGCCAACATCTCCGCTACGGAATCGAAGGGAAGATTTACCTTTGTGATACTGTGGATCCGCGCGCGGTGTACGCGGTTTTAGAGCTCATCTTCGGCCACTGTCAACCACGTTACCGGAACCACCGAGAGGCGGTGTGGGTAGTGACGTCGGTAGTGTACGAGAGATGAGGGGGCGACGAGGGTTGGCCGTGGAAAGAACCGGGGAAGGAAAAATAAAAATGGGTACGACCAACACACACACACACACACACACAAACTAAAAATTCGGGGTAAGGACGTGTTGTATAAAATGTTCGGGAGAGAGAGAGGGATGGAGGGGATTGTAGTAAAGAAGGGGCCATCCCTTACCTCGAAGTTTTTATTTTACCTTTCTGAAATGTCTGGGCACGGTATAGGCGGTTATGGTCTGAGGCTGAAGAGATCGCCTCCCGCCCCCCCCCCTTCCTTTACCCCTTTATGCCCCTTGCCCTCTCTTTCCAAGTAACTTGGGGGGGGGGGGGGTTAAATCGCCTCCCTTCCCGTCCCCCTGTTTCGACGCACCTGCTTAGAGGTGTTCCAACTGAGAGACGACGAGGAACAGAGCAGCATGCAATTTTCAAAATAATGGTTTCAGAGGTTCTGGAAGTAATACTATTCGCGTTCCTTGAACTCACAGCGGCCATGTCAGGCCAAAGCGAGAGGTTCGTGCCATGGCTCGTAGCGTACAGGCGCGTGCAGTAACGTACTTTTAAACTTCCCACCCTTGACGTCAGGCTCCGAATTATCAGCTGTGAACGACAAATTCGATGGTGCGTGTTCGAATTGACGGTATCGTGTATTAGAACATCAACGTTGATATTGACAACCTGACACTACTCTTTTTTACACGTAGCACAGCTCGTCAGATGAACTAGAGTTCAGACAGAAACAATAAAACACTGAAATGGAAAAAAATACAAGCACTCACTGTCGCTGTTAATTTCCAGAGAAAAATTTTAAACACGGCACATTTCGAAAAATATACGTCTAATTTACATTTTTTTTCTCTGAATTTATTAATCCAGAGCTTTCAAATTTCGTCAGCGTGTTGTCCTGTATCTGTTAATATTGGCACTAAATATTGTTGTCGTGGGTAGCGGGAAATAAGTTTTTTCAAAGTGCGTTGCAATTCAATGAACGCTGACTTGCTTCTTTTCTTGGGAGGAGCACGAACTTGGTCCTGGGCCATCTTTATGATTACGATTGATCTATCTGAGCGTTAGGCGTCGATGGCCTTCCAGCTGTTGGATACCTCATGACTGTGAGCGGCAATGCTTCGAAACCTTCTATTCTACGCTCCCTGCCAGTAAAAGTGCATCCCCATTTTGTTGCTGCTGTTTATTTATTACAAAAAAAGGAAACAGTCACAGTACTTTGCACCAACTCTCTTGGGGGACATTTGCGAGGACAATACCTTCCATATCAAATCGGGATCCGCGGGAATGACTCTAGGATCTAGTTTGTTTTAAACCACATCTTCCGGGACCTTTTTTTTTTTCTCCTTAGGAGGGCGGAGGACATTTTTGGGGGGAACATTTGTCCCAGGACCTACGCTTCCTACCTTAGAAAACGTTTCGGCGTCCCGTGCACCTCAAGAACACGCGTGCAGCCAAAGCACGGCGGAAGGCATAGAGCTCGTGCCAGAATCGAGACGATCTAATAAATAATGGCCTCAGCTAATATATGCGTCTTTCATATTGCTAGAGACTCTACGTACCAATGTGAGGACAGCAGAATCGCAAGGTCAAGGTGCTGCTTGGAGGCGATCAGGATCCTCCAGATGCGGCGTCTTGACGGCGGGTCCACGGCAGCGGTGGGTTCGTCAAGCAGCACCACGCTGGGGTTGCCCACAAAGGCCACGGCTAGGGACAGCTTGCGGCGCGTGCCGCCACTGCTCACGAAAAGCGCCACCAAATACGGAAACCGTCAGTAGCTACATTTCAGCCATTGCGGTGCCTTAAATCCGTGTTGTCAGTTATCTGAAGCTTTATGTAAAATCGTCATTCAGAAAAGTTAAAAAAAAAACTCCATGACAAAAAGATATTGCCTGAATTCTGCATTTAAAGCAAATGAAGTAGTAGTTTATGTGTAACAATCGTCAATTGCGCCCGCTCTCCACTAAGTACTGAGTCCCTCGTACGATTAAAGGATCATGCTTTGGCTGCAATACGTGTACATAATATAAATCAAGGCAAATAAAACCAGCTGCGTTTGGGACCTGTGTTTGTTCGTCCATTATTTTTTTATGTCTCGGAGTGTTTTTACTATGTTCAACTACCACCAGCTCGTTAGCGCCCCAACATTGTAGTTAACTATAATCACTCGAGTACGTTTATACCAACTACAATTGTATCAATGAACGCCGCAGCTCTAACAAAGAGGAAAGGGTATCGGCTTGTAGCGAGCTGTAGGTACAGACCTAACGGCAAACAAATTATTACGTTACATTAGTTACAGCGGTCTTTAATAAAGTCTGGTCTTCCCCAGGACGCCACGAGAATAGAACAACGTGTGCCGCTGCTTGTTCCTCTTCATCTGGATGTTGTGGATGCTACAGGCTTACTAAGCGAGAGGTTAAATGTTTTATTCTCACAAGAAGACACGTTTTTTTTTATTTTTCTTTAGTAAAAAAAAATAAGCCGTGTTTAATACTATATTTTGATACGACATTTCATGAAGCTCTAAGCTTAGATATCAACTCTCAAACACACTCTGCGTTAGAAAAACTTAAACTCGATGCCGCGATGCCACGCATATTATGCCTAGCCCATGTCAACTGGCCACTTCCAGTGAAGAAGTGTGCACCCGTATCCGTTAAACAAATGTTCAAAAAAGCGAACGAAAAAGTGGGTGACCGCCCTCTTCCCTCCCTCCCGCTCTTTGAATTGCTACTGACCCCGCCCGCCTGGACTCATGAAGCAAAGGCAACAACAGCAAGGCGGATCGACATCACCTCCTTTCCTCATGCACCTAACTACAGCACATCGGACCGACACATAGACCTCCAGAAGTGGACTAGGCTCACCCCACAAGTGCTCCAAGAAAACTCGCGTCCTTGAGAGCCTCCTGGCCTATGTCCACGATGCCGAAGACGAGTCTGACCGCGTCTTAATGTCCCTAATCAATTCGCTCGACTGATAACGCCCGCCTGGTGCCTGGGCTACAAACTACAGAAAACAGCATCCCCAACGAGAGCTGCGGCGCTCACCTGTACGTTCCGATGGTGACGTCCGCGTACTCAAGCATGTCCACAAAGTGCAGCGTCTGGTGAATGACGTCGGCCAGGTTCTGCTCCCGGACGCCCCTGAGCCGCGCGAACAGCGCCAGCATCTCCCGCCCCGTGAGCAGGTCCAGGGCCACGTCCGTCTGGGGACAGTAGCTGATCCGAGCCTGGAACTGGAAGCCAGGCCGCCCACGTCAATTTGGGCACTCGAATGCCCTGTATTTCGCTGCACATCAAGTCCGGCCGCAGCAAACGGGAGCCATTCAAACAGCGCCAAAAATGCAACGTCATGGCGATCGTTGTTTTTATGCTTAACTATCACCCAATAAACCACTCCCTTATAAAATAATTTATGGCAAATTGCTCGGCAATTCTGTTGCATACGTGAGACGTTCTAGCAGCGCAAACGTTTAGCGATACTCAGAGTTTCCGGACGCCAGACGGCTACGTTCACGGCGCCCTTCTCCGGATTGTTTAACACGTACCATATGTACACTTCATAGTTGATCCTAGACTAAAGAGATACTACCGCTAATCGGGCTAATAAACCTGGAGATCTTCAAGAGCCTTCCAAACTCTCGAGTTCCTCTACCTCAGTGCGCACCAGGTGATCGAGCTCCTCCTTGCTTACCCCTCTGTTCATATGAACTTCTCGTTAAACTGTTAGCGTCGAGAACCTCATTCCTCCTCTCCCATTCGTCAACCCATCAGTGTCGAGCCTCGCGGCCATGCTTTTATTCGGGCTTCACTTCTGGGCTTCACGAGATCCGAACACCTCGCCCAGGAACGTTTCACGTTAAAAAAACCAGGATCATGGCGAATTTTATGTGCTGCGTAAATGGTTTAAACGGTAATAGTGCACGCAAATAGACAACAAGCGCCATGACGAGACACTTTTCGCGTTGCCTGATTACATCCACCGGATTGCAGCGTTGGCTGCAGGCAAAATTAGTATTGAGAAACGGAGTATTTGAGCGAAGATTTTTCGGTGGCGCCTTCTTATAGTTTCCGTCACGACAGGAATTCTCCTCGCCGTGACGCCTATAGTCGTAATGTTGACTACTTTCATGGGTTGCGACCTCCAAGTTCGATGCTATGCGTAAAAATTACAACGGAAGCTTGGAGTAATCGCATTCTTAGTCCAACAGCGTCACAGTTGACACTATGTCAATCCGCTGATTTCTGTCAATGAAAAAAAATGATCTAATTAAAGACGTCACAGTGAGCGTTCCACCAATCGCGAATTGCGACCACAGCGACGCTTTTGGTCGCGCACGTCGCTAATAGTCGTATTTGAGTGACAGACGGCAACAACCGACAGTGACAAACCTCAAGCACACGCAGCATGCACGCAAACTTATGCCCATCTTAAATACTCCACTCGAGATACTGTGTTTCAAATACCTTTGGTAGTATTTTGGTATCTTGCAAATACATTTCGTCTAAAGTATTTGCTGCTCTGTCTCAATTACATTTCTCACTATCTTGTACTCAGTATCTGAAGTACATTTTGTAACTTTTTGAAAAACATTTCTGCCGGAACATTCTACGGAAATAGGTGTCGTCACACTTCAGTGCAAATCTGAACCGATTGCAAACTTTGAGCGAAGCTACCGAACACAAAGCAGGAAACAAGGCATGATCAAAATGCAGTCTCCAAATTCCAACAAAGACCAAACGGATAGCTGCAAGTACGCGTGAATCTATGTGTCCTCATGTTTATTTTTTTAAGCGACCAAAGTGCTGGTGACGTCATCCGGTTTTACACTCTGACCTCACCTATTGTCTGAAGCTATATTTGTTTCGTCAGGGAAGGATTGTGACGCCAACGCTTGGTACGATCACCATAAACCATTTTCGGAAATAGCCGTTCAGAAGGTTCTGGTGTGACAATTCGCTAACACATTTTCATGCGATTACACACTCCTTCGGCCAAAAAGTTAGATCCTTCTGACTTTATTGAGCTGCACTCGCCCTAGTTTGGTCTCTCCCAAAGCTCTTTGTGTGTCTGTTGTTCTGTTCGGCGGACCAGAGGGCGCGCCTGAGCAATACTAGTGGCGCCGCGCCCTGGCGCAAAACCGCCCTCCACAGCAGTACGGTTCCCGTTGAAACGGCGACGAACACCTTAAACTTCTACTGCGGCCGCGTTTCAATATTACTGCGGCTTTCTCTCTTAAAACACTGCGATTATTTTTTAAAGAGGCGAACGTCCGCGAGAAAGGTTGCACCGGGCCTCCGGGGTGGAGGAGATAACCCATGGATAGGAACGTTTGTCGACAACGAAGTGCATCTCGCAAGTGAAGACAGCGTCGCCTATGACATCGGCCAGAAGATAAATGCTGTATTTCTTTATCGTTTCGCTCACTCTTGAAAGTCCGAGCTACTCCGACAATCATGAGGACGCTGTAGTGTTCAAATTGTCTTTTCGCGCACAGCTGCGCTGTCGTACACACTGCTTGAACTCAGGCAAGTGCACTTAGAAAGTCGGAGTTACCGAGTGCTGGAAGTATGCCGCGGCTCTTTTAATTCATGCGAATGAAGTCAATGATGCGTCATGCACTGCCAGACCCCAACACGAGGTCAAGCTGTACAAAAAACCGAAGCGGGACACGAGTACGGCCACAGCTCATCTATTCCCACGCATTTTGAGCGGGTCAAAGAACAAAATAAAGACTTTTACTACACGCCGAGACAGTTTTTTGTGTTTGCGCACGTGTACCGTTGCTGTCGAAGCGGTAAGATTGTAACTCACGCACGTGCGTCAGTACTTTTAGGAGTAAAAAAATGATCGCCATTTGACTTACATTTGCGCCATTACTGTTGCCTTCTTTTTTTTACTTTTTGGTGTGACCTCACAAGGATAATTTTAAACACAGTTGCGGGTGACTAAAAATAGTGTTTTACGCGTTTTTGTTCGTTTGTTTTCTTTGTTTTCTTATGCGTAGTTATGGTTTTTGTATCTAGAGCCGCTGGACCACAAACATACCCTCAAAATTACTACTTTCTCTCTGCGAAAAATTGTAATCAATTTTAAATTTCAGCCATACATTTTCAGGTCTTTAACTTTTTGAGAAGTCCTGTACCGGTCTTCTTTATGTTGTTTTCCTTTTATACATCCAACATTTCCAACACGCTTTAATTGGTCGATAAAATAATGTTATAGTGTCTAATTTTTTAGACTTCCTTGGAAAGTAATTATGCCTGTTGTAAGCTAACTACATCATTTTATAAATATATAGAAACAAAACTAGAGTACAGTCGTCAACTTCTTTTCATTTCTGCGTTCAAATAAGTACGCAATAAGGGCTACGACTATCTGCCTCATCTTACCGTATGTCTTTTCCCCCTTGCTTTCTTTCTCTTGTAAGCATCGGAGAACGAAATTGGCGGGTATGCAAGGGGAGCTTAATTATAAAATATAAACTTGTTCTGTTTCTTTTTTTTTAATGGTAACTTGATATTCGGCTTTCGTTTGTCGACCGCCACGGCGAACCATCGTAGCCATTACATTATGGACTTATCGTAGAATGTTATCTGCGTTTTGCGGGTCCTGTGGGCTCGAGCTCAGTCCGCCCTCGAACTGACGGCTCCCCCAAGCAACGCAGAAATACTCTTGCGTGCTCTTGCGTGTGACCTACGAAAAGTTCCCAGTAACGTGACAAGAAAGCGTAGCTTCACTACTGAGTTATGCAACAAAAGGTAAATAAACAATAATTAAACCTGTCCTTCCCACAGCTGGCGATTCGTGCTTCCGGCAATGGTTCTTGAATCACCTCCCAGGAACCGAATAAAACTTTTCGGGAGACATATATTCACCTTTCTTTTTAATACGATGCTGTGGCATTTGACTACACAACAATACCTGAAGCACTTCCCTTTTCAATTCGGTACAGTAGTTTACAAAGCGCGATGCCAGCACGGCAAGCGCACCAGCCTCCCGCGTCTTCCGCTCCTTGAACTGCTAACAAGTGTGGGCGCGCCTTGCCAGGGAGGAGCGGCGCTGCGTATACGCGGCGAAACTTCAGCCCACAGCCCTATTGTGGTTCTACTTTTGCTCCCAAGATCTTTCGAAAGCATTTTTTTTATCCGGGAGACTCTCGCATACAGTGTGTCTAGAGTTCCTGCGTAATTTGTGTAAAGAGAGACCACTTGCCCTGCTCCTGCGGGTCACAAGGTCGGCGTCCTCGATGAACGCGTTGCCAGACGTGGGCATCAGGTCTCCAGCGAGCATGCGGAAGGTGGTCGTCTTGCCGGCGCCGTTCACGCCCAGCAGGCCGAAGCACTCGCGTTTGCGCAGCGCGAAGGAGAGACCACGCACGGCCTCGACGTCGCCGTAGCTCTTGCTCAGGTTGCTCACAAGCAGCGCGGCTTGGGGCTGCCAAGAACGATGCCAACTTCAATATTCACAAGCTCCTACAGAGCCAGAAATTGCATCGAGTACTAGTAGACGTGTGTGTAGATGTTTACGAACATCGCAGTCCCTGATTGACGGATCATTAGACAGACTCTGCACGTGCGTGGCTTCGTCGAACCTTCGGAATGCGAGGCAAATGCACGGACGCTCATACGCACGAACAGTCAAGATGTCACCGGTCACACGCTCTGTGTTTGGAATGCGTCTGATTGCGTAGCGGCAAGAAATTGAAAGCGAGTCACCGGAGACGATCGTGCGCGAGGACGTTAGAACGCCGAGCTCTGATTGAAGGGATCTAGTCCAGATACGCGACCTAAGCAGCTAGGATGGCTCTGGTAGACCCGCTTGAATTCGAGCAGTCAAACGCAGTCGGACGCAGCTCGTGCACCGGCCATTCAAAACGTTCGACGCGTGCGGTGTAGAAAAAGGCTGCCTTTTCCTCCGCTGCACTTGTCGAACACGTTAGGAGTTTTCGTAGATCGTTTCCGCTGTTCCGCAACGCTCTCCGCAACCCGCTACGAGATCCGGGTTTCTAGAGCCAAGGCCATCGGCGCGCAAGCGCGGTAGCGGCTTCTTCGTTGCGGAGGGCTTAGCGGAGGGAAGAACGCGGTCTACGAAAACTCCCTATTATAATGCGAAAGCATAACATCTAATACCAGCGTTTCACGTTTTAACGCGTTCGACGAGTGCTGTGAAGAAAGAGACAGCTAACTTTAGGTCTATCCACTAATCCTTCCAGTCAGGGTTCGTTGTTCTGACGTCGGTGAGCGCTCCCGTCTCCTTCTGTCCCTCGGTTTCTTGCCGCATGGAAGACAAACTCTACGCCTCCACCCCTCCAATCGTCATCGCTAGTGAATCCAAGCAGCGCCGCCTACCTTGCGTCAGCATCGTCAAACAGCACGTCCTCAAGCGTCTTACATTGGGCGCGAGGTTTGCTCGTGGCGGCGCCAAGACGGGCGCGCCTGCCGCTTTGAGGTGGCTTTTGTCGAGATTCTAAGTGTTTGCCGATTGGGGCGCGTCCGAGATTCACGAACGATGATGTAGTGTGCACGCCTTGTCTTCAAGGTGGTATTGCTTTGATAGGCTGGAGCCACTAAAAAAATATTAAGCCTCAGATCAACGACATTTCAGCCATCTTGGTGCTTAAACTCGTTGTTGTTAGTTTTCTGATGCCCCCATCTGAAATTGCAGAAAGCATGTTTTTCCGTATCACGGAAATGATAAAACTCTGAGCGAAAAGGGAAAGCAATATCGCCTGGAGTTTCTGGCGCCGTGTCTTAAGCTAAGAAATACCGACTATCGTCATTAGCGCCGACGCTGCACTGAGCAACAAAATGCCGCCGCCCTCTAGAGAGCAGGTGAAGGGAATGCCGATAATCTAAGCGTAGCGTTTTAGTAGCTCTGCAGGCTATGCAGAGCGCAAGTTCGTCTGCTTCTTGAGCAGGGGTTGCGGTGACGTCAAAACGCCGAGCTCTGATTGGCTTTGATTGGAAGGATAGTGGGTAGAGCTCAAGGCAGCTAGCATTAAAGTCTACCCAACTATCTCTCCGTCATAGCCAATCAAAGATCTGCGTTCTGACGCCAGAGCAATCCCAGCGCAAGAAGCAGACCAACTTGCACAATGGATTGGAACCCTGGTTTACATCATCCTCGTCGTTTCCACATTACTGCTTAGAAGATGACGCCTCACCCCCCCCCTCCACCAAACGTTATGGCTAGTGGATCCACGCATCTTGAGTTGTAAGACGCGAGTTGCAGAGTCTCTCAACGAGTGCGACCAGCCCCCAGTCACATGTTTGCGGCTGGGGGCTGGTCGAGGATTCAATAACAATGATTTCATTGCAGGCCTTGCCTCTAAGTGAAATGGGTCTCACCTGTTCGAGGTGTCCTTCGGACACGAGTCTCTGTACCCTCGAGCGCTCCTGGACCACCCTCCGTGCTCCTGTCCGCCTCCTCGCGTGTGCACCCGTCGGCTGGCCCACCGCATTAGGTCCGAGTCAAGCAGAATGACCAGCAATAGGGCCCCGGTGCCCACGATGAACATCAAGGCCACGTCACGCCCGCTACTCATTTGGTGCCAGGACAGGTACGACTTGTCCAGTATGCAGTCCTTGCACTTCTCTGAAGCACCGCGTGTAACGCGAAACATTTTTACCACGCGCGCAATACATCTTTTTTTTTAATTCAGTCTGAAATATATGATTACTATCATCATCATGGTGCATGGCGACTGTGCAACTAATTGCGGCCTTTTTGAGGTTATTTAAGGAGGAAGTTGATGATACAACAAGCGGAACGTGCGTGAGACGTGCACGTTTTGAGACGTTAGTACCACACGACGCTTGAAATATATTCAACGGTTGTAGAATGGTTTATATCAGAGTGTGCTCGGTCCAATCAATGTCTTGAAACAAGTTTGGTTATAAAGCCATTCGATGACGTAAATTTATTCAAGAGGCAGGCCTGTGTGTCACCGATTTGAACTGGTCGGTTCCTATGTCCAGGCCATTGAAACTGAATCAAATTAAAAACAAATATGGGGTAATCAAATAACTACGATTTATCTACCACAGACTTGCGAAAGTGATATTCCCAGATGAAATATAGTTTCATGACGGCCATTAGTTTGTCGAAAGTAAAACTTCATTTTGAGCAACCAGATGGGACTGAGTTTTAAATAAGGTCTGTCAGATGACGATAGTTTCAGACTCCTCGCTAGATTGACCTCAGTAAAAGAGCCCTCGAGTGACCAATAGACCTTTCATGGAAATACCACAAGACTTTGAAGCGATTGGAATTGTTGGGCCGTTCAGGTGTATGCTCACGCAGACTCGAACACTTCGTGTATCCTAGAAGCAGCACGATTCATTCTTTCCTACTATTGGGAGTACAGAACGCACACAAAATAAAGCGAAGACAAAAGGAGGTCATCACATGCTCTTCTGATTTCCTCCTGCACTATCTGCATTCAAACATCACATGTTAAACCAACGTCAACTCCGTATTCGATTCCTGAAAAATCTCACGTGCAGCACATCGGAAACTCACAATGCATCATGGAGACGGCACGGGTGCCACATCTTTCCGGAAAGGTCTATTACATTGAGCGATAGGTGAAAGGTACTTAGCCAACAAATATACACTAATGTTTATGGAAAATACTATGGTGACCTGTCACCGTATATGACCTTCCATGATCAGCCATAAGAAACCACAAAACAAGCCATAGCCACCTACTGTACAATCTATGTCTCCAAACCTAAAGAATCTCGACCATTTAGATTTTTATAGCCGGCTATATAATAATATGTCTAGGAAGCTATAGACTCGCGACTATTCAAAGATTCGCGACAATTCAATCTGATTTAGCCGGTTATAAAGTGGTGTATGTCACTAAATCTATAGACACGCGATCCCTGAATTTCTTGTAGCCGTCTCAGGGGTGTTTTATGTCGCCAAAGCTATAGGCCTCCGACCTTTCAATATGCATTAGCCGGCTATAGAGGCATGTATGTTTCTCAAGCTATAGGGTCGCAACCATTCATCTTTCTTTAGCCATCTGAATGATGTTTTATGTCGCTTAGGCTAGAAACCCGCGACCTTCTTCTTAGCAATGCAGAGGTAGGAAAGTGGAAGAGAGTCCTTCAAGCGCTCGCACGACGAGAGCATTTTTTAGCCAGCTTCATGAGGCGTACGTCGCCGGTGATATAGACCCGCGATTACAAAATAATCTTTAGCTGCCTATACTCAAACTCGGCTCTGTTACGCCACGGCGTGGTGGTGGCGTGTCGGGCGCACTTCCGGTATGGGGCTGTGGGCGGAAGTCACCTCGCGGACATGCATTCCTGTGTTGTTTTAGAAGAAACCGGACAAAAACCTGCCTTGTCGTCCAAACACCGCAACAGGGGCAGTACCAAAAGAGTCGGTAAAGGCTTGAGGGTCAGTTTTCATGTTTTCTGCAGGGGGTGCATCTGATCAGGTCCCCTGGCCACACGGGTAATACTGGAAATGAGGCAGCAAATGCTGCGGCCCGAGGCTGTATTCTTCGCGACTCGTCCCAGTCGGGTGGTCAAGTGGACGCGGACCTCACGTTTAACGAGGCACTCAAAACGAAGAAACTCGACAGGCGCGTATTCCCGAGCCCGTGCGGGGGCTTGGGAAGGAAGAAGAATGGACCTGGAGAAGGCTCCAGACGGGCACTCTTGTGACCCCCGCCAAGTTGCACCAGTGTTACCCCGACCGGTACACTACGGGAGCCTGCCCCTTCTGTGGTAACCCCTGGGCGGACGTGCATCACGTTACTTGGAAGTGTAAGAAGATCCCTGGACTGGCTCCACTGGTGGAGCCTTCTACTCAAGAGTGGGAAGCGGGGCTGCAGAGTGACGTCATCGATGTGCAGAAGCTGCTGGTGAACCGCGCGCTGCATGCCCAAGCCGCAATTGGAGCCCTGGAAGGAGGGCATACACCCACTCTCTATCCCTTTAACTCCCCCTTGCCTTTCCTTCCTAATCTTTCCTGTTATGTCCAGTAAAAGTTTTCAACAACAACAACATGTTTTCTGTCTACTTTGTTCGTCCGAGAACGTTCATGGGTGCCGTGAAAAATAAAAGCCAGACGCTGTCAGACCACGATTGCTTATGCGGGAAGCACTTTGGGTTGAGCTCACGGATACTTGCGGTCTTCACATTTATTTGTTTTGTTCCAAAATGAACACGGGAAAACCGCCAAGTTGTACGGACCACCTGCGGACTACGTTTAGTGCCTCCAAATAGCAAACGGCTACATGATCGTTCGAACTGCCGTCTGCTCTTTCAAACTTGTCTGCTTTTTGTCGTCTGCTCGTTCGAACGACAGCAGCCCATGGACAAAACATTGGCCCGGTAACTGCGATAAGAAGTATTTTTTAGCTTTAAAGGTAGGTTAAGTCAAGTAGGCTCGGTGTAAACAGTAGATACAAGGAGATTCTGATCATAGTTACCCGTGGCCCTGTCCGACTGTATTTTGCCTGATTCACTCACCCCGATTGTGCATGTGATTTTCAGATCGACGTCGACCATCTCAGCTACGTTTCACCCTTTTGCAGCCCGAGCGACGTAGTGACTGAAAATTATGAATGGAATCTCATTATGGGAATGAGGCGTTAGCATCCATTCTGCGACGTTGTCCCGGAATGAATCGCCGCATGTCACAATATTCACGTGACGTTTCGCGGTGTAACGAGCATCGTTAATTTCGCTGAGGCCACTAAAGTAATTAGACATTGCCAGGAAGACGTGCAATCAACAATTCCAGCGCGAAAAAGAGCACGTGGACTCACCGACGCCGAAAACATCGCCTTCCATTGGTTTGTTTATGAGCGACGGCGAGCTTCTTGCCCACAACCCATAGCCAGCCGGCAACAGCCAGGCGGCGCCAGTAGAGTGAGAGCCCACGGTTATACCTTGTCTCGTTGTGACTTGGCAAAGGGTGAACGATAAGCCCCACATTGCGTGCTGAAGGCTTCGAAATGCGCGACGTATACGAGCGCAACACACACATACTGGAGCATGACGCAGCGAAAAGCCTGACACTTCTTCGGAATAAAGTCGCGCTCCTGAGATACGCAGTCACGTTCCCATTGGCCCGCCAAGGCCGTAGCTTCCGCTGTACTGGCATGTTACGCGATCACGGCTTCCTGGGATACCCAGTATTTCTTGCTTCAGATACTAGGCTAAGCGGCGCCACCAGAGTGAAAGCTCACGTTTGAACAATGCAGCCGCCACTCCCAGGGTACCCAATATTTCTTGCTTCAGTCGCTAGATGGCGCCAAACCAAACAGCATTGCAGGTTGCCTATGGCGCATGAGCGGCGCCGGTGGCGTCCGCTAGGGGCGCTCCGGTTTGTTTGTAAACATGGGTTGGTCTATAGACCTATTGCAGGTTTGCCGGCTGCTCTCTTCGCACTGCATTACCTCGGTGTTGACGTCACCACAATCTTACGTTTTTTAGTTATAATTATTCCTTTCTATCCAATCCAATGTATTTCTATTGCTTGCATGTATATGTATTTCGTAGCGCTAACATCGTCTACTCTGTCCGTGTACCTGCCATGTTTATTACCCGTTATTATGTCTTTGTTTCTGTGTGCTGTATGTTTTATATTAAATGTTTTTGACTATATTTCGCCGTCCTCGACGAGGGCGTCGACGAACATACAGCCGCTGCTTACACCGATACCGAGGTGAGTTCTACTTTTCGAATGGCAACCTATCGCGCTATAAACACGTCTATTGGACTCGAAATGCAATTACGAGAATGCTGTTTTGAATGTCCGTGCAGATGTCAACAGTGTAGGAAGTGCAACGACGTAGCGATCGCGAAGCGAGTCGACATATATATATATATATATATATATCATAAAAAGGAGGTATAAATGCTTTAAAAACGTATTTATTATATATATATATATATATATATATATATATATATATATATATATATATATATATATATATATATATATATATATATATATATATATATATAGTATATATATCATATATATATATATATATATATATATCAAAGATCCGTATTATGGGAGCTGCTATGCTAGGAGTTTATTGTATGTAGTACGACAGTCTCGCCGAGAGGCTCGGCTTCGTCCATCTCCTGACGAAGTCGAGCCTCTCGGTGAAACTGTCGTAATACATACAATAAACTCCTAGCATAGCAACTCCGAAAGTACTGATCTTTGACTTATTACATTTTCCCGATCCATTGTTATCAAACTACTCTGCCTCACTTATAAATATATATATCGGCTAGGCTAGTTGTTTTTTTTTACTTTCTAAATGTGCCTTAATACGTTTTTACATAAGTGCTAGATATTTAATTTAGGGCCTTCTAAAGTGGAGCGAGTAGGGCGACTCATCGGTCACGCGACCAACATGGGAAAGCGTGCCGCCAGCGTCTGTCCGCTACAATTAAGTCACCTAATCTCAAGCACTGAATTTAAGGGAAAAAATAACGAATTGAACAACACAATACTAAGTATTATGGTACATTTAGCCGATTACTGGCTGGGAATGCAGATATTGTAACTTGTGTTGCTATTACGCGCAAAACGAGGATGGTGCAATATAGCTTGAGTAAGCTTATCACTGCGTGAATCTGAAACCGAAACTGATCGGGAGCATTCCGTGCGGTGTTCCATTTGACGGTTATGTTCATATCATGTTGCCCTTCGAAGCGCTAGATTAAGAGAGGTGTATCGTCTGCCAATTTAAATACACGGAGTACTTGTGTACCAATAATACTTGCAAATACTCTTTGTATTCATCTAGTAAACAGCAGCACTCACTTGCTGAATCGTTCTCAAAAATATGGTAGGGCATATATTGTCACGAATGACAATGCGAAACAAAGAATAACTGGGGAAACTGAAACGTTTAATGGGGCGAACTTGTGCCCAAAAATAAAAGGGGAACAGAAGAAAGCAGAGCGTCGCGGGCGTCGAAGTCGGCGTGACAGCAGAATCGAACGCTGGGGCGAAACTGACTCAACAAGGTCGGCGATGCGGCCTACTGATCGTGAGAGTTCGTCACTATTCTCTCGACGATTCGTGAAACAGAGAAGGCTCGAGCGTCGCGCGCTTGGGGCGAGAATGAACACGCACTTTCTAGAACAAGAAAGCAGGAATGAATGATAGAAGTTACGTCGGAGCAAGCATAAACAAGAACCTTCTAAAAGTCCGTGACCGAGCGTGGCTCTCTCGCGCGGCATTTCTCCCCCCCCCCTTTAAAAGCGCATCGTCCCGATGCAACACAAAACGAAAAAAATGAAGTCACGACAAAAGGACAGCAAAATTGCGAGCCACGGTTCGAAGTTCACTTATTTGGCGGGAGTCCAAAGTTCTATCGTTCCTAATACGGCTTGAGCCGGACGACGTGCACCACCTCGGGTCGTGGCTGACGTCTTGTAGACGGGCGCGTTCCGTCGGGAAGAACTTTAAAGTTCAGATCGTCGAGGCGTCGGATAATTTTGTAGGGTCCGAAATAGCGTTTCAGAAGCTTCTCGCTAAGACCGCGGCGCCGTATCGGTGTCCACACCCATACCCGGTCTCCGGGTTCAAAGTGGACGTCTCGGCGACGAAGGTTATACCGGCGTGCGTCGAATCGCTGTTGCTCTTGAATCTCGATTCTTGGTAGTTGACGAGCTTCCTCCGCGCGTTGAGAGATCAGTTGAGCGTCGTCGTTTCCATTGTCGGTTGGCACGTGAGGCAGCATGGCGTCCAGCATCGTGGTAACCGTCCGGCCGTGCACCAGTTGGAACGGCGCCATTCCTGTGGTTTCTTGTGCCGCTGTGTTGTACGCAAGTGTAACGTACGGCAACACCTCGTCCCACGTCTTGTGCTCTATACGTCGACGTACATGGAGATCATGTCGCGATGGTCTTGTTGAGCCGCTCCGTTAGCCCGTTGGTCTGCCGGTGATAAGCGGTGGTTCGTCGATGGCTGGTGTGACTGAGCCGAAGTACCTCTTGAGTCAGCTGTGCCAGGAAAGATGACGCTCGATCTGTGATCAGCATCTCAGGTGCGCCGTGTCGAAAGAGAATGGACTCGACGAAAAACTTGGCGACTTCCACCGCTGTTCCCAATGGAAGGGCTTTCGTCTCGAAGTATCGTGTAAGATAATCGGTCGCGACGATAATCCACCGGTTTCCTTGCGTCGATATTGGAAACGGCCCAAGAAAATCCATTCCGACCTACTGGAAGGGCGTAGTCGGGTCAGATATCGGCTGCAGGAGTCCTGCTGGCTTTGTCGGAGGCTTCTTACGTCGTTGGCACTCATGGCACCACCGTGTGTACAAATGGACGGATTTCGGGAGTCTATGTCAATAGTACTTGTCACAAATCCGGGCGAGCGTCCTGCTATAGCCAAGGTGTCCAGCCGTCGGGTCGTCATGGCATGCTTGAAAGATTTCTTCGCGCAGGCTGGCCGGAACAACCAGCAGCCAGGCACCGTTGCTGGTTCCGAAGTTCTTCTTGAAGAGCACGGCTCGCCGCAGAACGAAGCTTGACAAGTCTCGGACCAAGACTCGCGGGACGGAAATTCCTTGACCTTCGAGGTGGTCGATCACGGCGCGAAGTTCCGGGTCGTCTCGTTGAAGTGCTCTCATGTCGGTATCTGTAACTGCTCAACTGCTCCGAGGAAACGGGCGTCATTGACGTCGTCGGTGCTGTCGGGAGGAGATTCGACTGGGGCCCTAGACAGGCATTCGGCGTTATTATGCTTGCGGCCAGACTTGTGCACAATGGTTACGTCGAATTCTTTCAGTCGAAGACTCCAGCGAGCGAGGCGTCCTGACAGGTGTTTGAGGTTTCCGAGCCAGCAGAGGGCGTAGCTGTCTGTGACCACGCGAAACGGGGTCCCGTAAAAGTACGGACGGAACTTGGTTATCGCCCAGACGACAAGAAGACATTCTTTGTCGATCCTTGAATAATTTTGTTCTGCCTTAGACAGCGCCCGGCTTGCGTAAACGATTACTCTCTCTACACCTTCTTGTCGCTGAACGAGTAGCGCACCGAGACCGGTATTGCTGGCGTCCGTGTGTATTTCCGACTCCGACGACCGATCAAAATGTCCCAGGATAGGGGGCGACGGCAGCCTTCGCTTCAGTTCGTCGAACGATTGTTCTTGCTCCTCTCCCCACTGGAACTTTCATTGTCGTCCTTCGTCAGATACGTCAGTGGTGCGGAAATCTGTTCAAAGTCACGCACGAAAAGTCTGTAGTAGGCGCACAAGCCAAGGAATCTTCGGACGGGCTTCTTGTCAAATGACTTCGGGAATTCCGCGACAGCGGACGTCTTTGCAGTATCAGGGCTTACACACTGAGCACTTACGACGTGGCCCAAGAATTTCAGCTCACCTTAGGCGAACCGACACTTTGAAGGCTTGAGTGTCAGCCCAACAGCCTTGAAGGCCCGTAGCACGGCTCGCAGTCGTCTGAGGTGCTCGTCGATTCGCTTGCGAACACGACAACGTCGTTGAGGTAGACGAGACAGCTCTGCCATTTCAAGCCAGAAAGTACTGTGTCCATAACACGCTGGAAGGTTGCCGGCGCTATGCACAGCCCGAACGGCATTACTTAAATTCATTCAGTCCGTCCAGTGTGATGAAGGCCGTCTTTTCACGATCTCGTTCGTCGACCTCAATCTGCCAGTACCCGCTCTTCAAGTCCATCGACGAAAAGTATCGAGGCGTGGCGCAGCCGGTCCAGGGTGTCGTCGATGCGGAGCAGCGGATAGATGTCCTTTTCTGTAACTGCGTTGAGCCGGCGGTGGTCCACGCAGAACCTCAGGGTTCGTCTTTTTCTTCACCAGGACTACAGGGGAAGTCCGTGGACTGTTTGAGGGCTGGACGATGTCGTCATCAAGCATTTCCTGAACTTGCTTCTGGATGGCTTCCCTTTCTTTCACGGAGACTGGGTACGGTGGCCGATGCACAGGGAGTGCGTCGTCATCAGTAATTATTCGATGTTTTGCAACCGTCGTTTGGCGCACCTTTGACGACGTGGAGAAGCACTCACTGAACTCGGCGAGAAGGTCCCTGAGTTGTCGTCATTGTGGGGCTGGGAAAGACGGGTCGATCTCGAGCTCTGACGGCATGGTTCTCTTGTGCTGCGTTGGAGAGTCGACTTCAGAGATCACGGCGATCGCGGCTCTGTCCTGAATTTCCTCGACGTAGCCCACAGCTCTACCCTTTGTAAGGTGCTGCGACTCTTAAAACGGAAGTTGGTGATAAGAGCTACGGCACGCCCGTCCTGGAGCTCAGTTACGCCTCCTGCAATGCCAATCCCTCGTCCAAGGAGAAGTTGGGCGCTTCCTTCCAACAGTGCTACACCGCAGATGGCTTCTTCGATCCCGACGGGCACAAAGACACTCGACAGCGGCGGCAGGTTTATGTGCCTGGTGAGGACTGGTACTACAGCTAACGTCGCTTTGGGATCTTCCGCCGATGAAAAGGTTTCCGAAGCGTTAGCTTGTTCTCCGCAAGGTCGATGATGGCGCCGTATTCACACAGAAGTCCATTCCGAGAATGACGTCCCTCGAGCAGTCTTGCAGAATGACGAACTTCACAGGGCAGGTTTCGCCGTGGATCTCAACGCGCGCAGTGCACCTGCCGACAGGTGTGATGAGATGTCCGCCGGTGGTTCGTATCTGCGGTCCGTCCCAAGACGTCGTAACTTTCCGAAGGTGACGAGAGAGTCTCCCACTCAAAACGGAGTAGTCTGCTCCAGTCTCGCCGAGTGCCGTCGCGTCGTGGTCGTCGATGATAACGGTGAGGTTATTCGACACTCTTGCAGAAACGTCGTTTCGGGGCGTTGCGGCGTTAGAGTGGGAGTGCTCCGACGATCTTGGAGGATCTTAGCATCGTTCGTCTTTGACAACACCACCTCCCGGCATTGCTGCGCCTAGTTTTCCCGACGGGAAGCGATGGGTGACAGGCTGTCTCGGCGAGACCGGCGGAAGGGCGATGGCGAGCGTCGGTGAGACGGTGAACGGAATTCTCGGCGGGGAGTTGACTTAGAAGATGAAGAGCGGCGGAGGTAGTCCTCGATGTCCCGTTGCGATCTTAGAGATCGTAACGAGACTGCGTTCCTTGTGAACCATTGGTACTTGTAATTGGGTCGTCCTTCAGAGCATTAGAAGGAACATGAAACTAGCTTTCGTTCCTCTTATACAGGAACGCGTACAACAATAGAGCTTGCGTAGATCTCGTCTTTCACTTTCTCAAGTTTAGTACCGGAGCGCGTCAGACCTAATATTCCCGCTTAATTTGAGCAAAACGAGTCCCGACTTTCTGACAACCAAGGCTCCTAAATAAAAAATTTGCTTCGTGTTTGTTTGTTTTTTGAAGCGCCGATTAGTCAGTGGTGTAGTGTTTTAAGAAGCAAACGGCGACGCACAACAACAGAATAAGCTGAGATTCTAATATGGTATTGCAAAATATGTTTTGTCACGCGTGTTGGCTGGAGTCTTTAAGGTGTATCACGACTGCGTGATGCACGTTAAACCCCAGGCTAGAATTTGTACTGCACTGGCTAAATTTGTCATCTACAACATAAACTGGTGTCGCTCCATCTCAAAGGCAGACTAACCTTGCGCTTTATCAACACAAACATTGAATTGTTTTTTTTCTTTTTTATTTGTTTGTTGTCGCTAGTTGTCAATGAGAGTACCAAGTGGATTTAGGAGAGCCGGGTTACTCCACCTACCAGGGCAGCACTCCTTGAAGCGGTTCAGGTGGTCCGGCACGCTGATGAAGCCGCTGTCGTGGCAGAACAGGAGGCGGTCGAACGTCGACATGTATTCGCACATCACCCGCTCCTGCGAATTCTGAGACAAAAAGCGTCGAGCCTTAATGGCGGCACGTTCTCGCGGCGTTGTTATACGTGCGGCTCATTCCAAGAAATACTGCACAAGCTGAATTCCAACAGCATCAAAATGTGAGGAAACGGATGCCGCCACGTTATAATATGTACAAAGCCCATCGACGACACACGTGCAAGGGCTGCGCGTATAATCTTATACATAGGTATTGATAGACGCGATGATTGACTTCATAGTTATCGGCTCTTAAACGCACCCGATGCCTAGTCGCCTCGATCAACTAACACCTTCGGCTGGTATGTGAAATGAAAGTATGAAGTCGGCGCCTATGCCCAGCCGACACAGTTGCTTCATGCAGAACAGGAAAGCGGTCGCACGTCGACATGCATTCCCACAGCACCCGCTTCTGCAAGTTCTGAGGCTCCAAGCAACAGCGGGGAGTTATGGTCCGCTTCCCATTAAATCCGACCGCAGCCAAAGCTGCAATCCGATGGCGTCCAGAGATGTTTATACTGAGAGAGTTTGGCCAATGGGCGGAGCTTGTCGCCCGCTTAAACCAACGGATTTCGCGATAACACAAAATGGTGTCACTTCTCTGTCTCGTTCATTCCTGAGAAATCGCAAAGATGTTCTATGAGTTAGAGCCACAGAATAGCGGGCGGAAGTAGTCATCCTCCGATTGTCGGACTGCGCTGCTATGGTTGTCAGGCTGTCAAAATCTTCTTAAGAAAGCCAAACTCTCTCAATATAAAACGGCTCCGATGGCGCCGATCAAGTAGCGACAAAGTGTAACGTCGTAGCGCTCGTCGTATTTGTGCGTTTCTACTCGCCAGCTATTCGCAACTCCAACGCCCTATAGGTGGCGGGGCAGCTTGTTCCAAGATGGCGGAAGAGACGTGGATAGTTTCTCCAGGATATCCTGTGCGCCTGCTCACTGACGCGTGTTCAGCGCTCTAAAAATGATTTATTTGTCTACAAATGCGAAGCGTTTAGGGAGCGATCATATTACAAGTGACGGAGATGCTGATGCACGCTAGGAAAACGAGCATGCTGTTATTTAAAAGTTGCAGAAACCTCAAATTCCGAAGCTTTGTGGTGGGCGAGCGCGTTTTAGGCACCGGCCACGATACTGTTTGTGGCAGAATATTTTCGAGGGTGCTGAAGATATGTTTGCGCTTTGCTCTGGCCGCGAGTGCTCTAAAAGAGAGCCGTGAACGGTGACCGTTAAGGCCACGGTCGCCACTGAATGTGGCAGTTTAGGTACTTTTTGGTAGGTCATTACTCATCTCCTTTTAAGCACTGTTTTGTGGGATTGATGTCATTCGAAAGGCAATGCAATCCTCTTTCATTTGATATTATGTATGTATTGGTTTATACTGTTCATGCGCATTTGTAGCGTTGTGAATATGATGGCGCGGACCCTCACTTGCTCCGCTGGTTCATGTTTTATGAACGATTCATTAAAGATAACACGGTTCCAATAGAGCAGTTTTGTTAAGATGATGTCGGAGCAGAATGTAACGGTATACTTTTTTGGTATTTGCACTACTTTGTTTTTTACAGCTCTCCAAATATTGCCCTAAAATTGACATTTTTCAGCACAAATATACTTTTAATGGCAAGCGCTAGGGCAATGAAATTAGCTACAGATGTAGTGATTATAATTGGTAATATGCAGAAAAAAAATTAATGTTGTGTAATATTTTTTTGTTTAGATATTCTATATCAAACGTAGCACTTTTTTGTGCTTCGAGTCATCGTAATTCAAATGCCGCTGAGTAAATAATTAAACTATGGTAAAATCGTTTATAACATTTAGAACTACAATAGTTGCCCAAGAGGTGGACGGTGGCTTTTTTTTATTTTCAAAGTCATAACGCTCCGGGAGCCCTTCAAACTTACCTGTTTTTGACGCACATCTTTTTTGGACATCAAACAGATTTATTGGCATCTAATAACATTTATTCTATGGAATAGATATACATTGCGATGTATTAGATTTTCCCAATGATCTTGCTTTGGTTTCTTGATAGTTGTAGAGCTTAGCTAATTTTAAAAACAATTAAAAACTGTTTGGGTGTTTTGTTGTGCTACCTGGCGGATGGCAGACAAAACTGCTGATTTCCAAGTTCAAACAATTTTCGAGGGCGGCGTTGGCGTCTGTATCATCATCAATCTCCGTGTCGTTTCACCTTCACATTTAGAAAATATATTTGAAGATTTACTATCGATAAATGAACGGTTTAAGTACTGGGTCAGGTTAATAAATCTAAGACAAATAATTACACAAGCGTAGCGTGATATAAAGTGTTCATTATTCGATATAATTGAAATCAATAAACGATAAAGACGAAGAGGGAAAGAATACACCCGAGTTCACTTCATGCCTAGAGTCACTAAATGAGCTGCGTTTAAAGTATCGGCACTCCGTTCCCCAAAATTGTTTTGGGCGCCGCCATTTTGGGTCTTGCGCAGAGCAAACACAACTGCCGATCGTCATGATCCAAAAGTGCAACATCCTCTGCATTAGATGCGGTGCTAGGAAGCTGATACAATATTGCTAGGCTCTGTCGCGGGTTGTTTAAACATTCGTGGAGGACGGAAAAGCGTTTCCTGTGATTTTAGATAAAGCTTCGGATAACTGGCAACCATGATTGTAAGCCACAATATGGCCAAGTGTCGTTACTCTGAAGCATAGCTAATTTACTGGCACTAGCGGGAACAATGAGGAAGAGGCAGGTGTCAAAAGGTAGTGGCTTGTGGAATCCACGGGGCTCACGTCATGGACCCTCCAGGTATTACAAGCTTCTTGAACAAGGGCATGAATAGTGTCATTAAATAAGCTACGCTTCAGAGTAGCGACACTTGGCCATATTGTGGCTTAAAATCATGGTGTCCAGTTATTTGAAGCTGTATCTGAAATCACAAGAAACGCTTTTCCGTCCTCCACATTAAACAGTTTGCGACAAAGCAAAGCAATATTACATGAGCTTCCTAACACCGAATCTAATGCTGAGGAAGTCGCAATTTTGAATCATGACGATCGGCAGTTGCGCCTGCTCTGCCGTTGGCTCTGCACAAGCACCAAAATGGCGGCGTCCACAACACTGTCGAAAAAGAGAGTGCCGATACTCTAAGCGCAGCTCATTTATTGGCCCTACTTCCCGCGAACCTCCTTTCCCCTGACTGAAACTGAAACTAAATATGAATAATACACCATTATTATAGCTTATTTAGTTTTAACCACCTACACATAATGAGAGGAGGAAGCGGCCGGGTAGGAGAAACGCGGGTTTTATGTGCGACTGTTTCTAATCAACGTTAGTTCTAACCGTCTCAAAAGAGAGAACGCGCGAGCTTGCGCTGGTTAAAAAAAAGACGGTAAAAAAAAAAGAGGTGACACGCTGTGTTCTTTGTGATTGTGCGTCTAATTGCAAATTGTTGTGTGTATGTTTATACAGCCGGAAGTTAGTCTGCCTTAGTGGGCGTCTGGTGTCTCAGGTGTACATGAGCAATTTAGCCAGTGCGGTACAACCGCAAACCTGGGGTCTTTAACGTGCACCACGCAGTAGTGATACACGACCGCACGCCGGTATGATGCTCTTCCACATCGAAACGGGCAGGGGCGGGGTGGGTTCTGCAGCGCGAGCTTTCGCTCCACGTGTTCCGAGCTGGTGTGCGCTAGACATGCACTCGGCCACCGATCGCCCCCCCCCCCTTATATAAGTATTTGAAGATCGACGATGGACGTCGATCGTCTCGAGGTAATGTAACGTAATAACATTATATAATTAATAAACATATTGAAGGACTGAACGACTCAATTTTTCAATTCTTGAATTGTAATATGGCGGTAGCCTATTGTACTTACTGTTGATGAAGAGCAATATGAGGTGACGAAGTAATGATTAAATTATCAGGCTCTATAAGGACGACGATATTAGTGGGTGTCGAACCACAACGTACAGTGCCAGACTTGTTTCAAGTATCGTGTACCCAAAGACCTTTCTTCACCCGCAACAGAATATGGTAGAATCAATGAGGATGCTGCTTTACAACTGTACGTGGAACAGGAAAACTGCAATGTGCAGAAGTGCGGCTTATTCGTTAATATAAAGGACGGATTTCTAGCAGCATTCCCTGATTGACTACTTGGAACAAATGGCCTCATTGACGTAAAGTGTCCCCGTTCCAAAAGATTCTTGAAGACTACTGAAACCGCAAAGGAGTATGAGGCGAAAAATAAGAAATAGGAGCCTGGTGTGAAAGGTCCAAATCACCACCATAGCCTCTACTACCAAATACAAGGGCAGTTACACAATACACAAAGAGAGTTTTGTGATTTCGTTATATTTACACTCAAGGGCATTGATATCCAACGTCTTCAGAGGGATGACACCTTCTTGTCAACCAACATAGAGCCTTTTTACTCAAGTTTTACATGGAAGGCCCGACTTCCGCTGAAATTCCTCACGTACACAAGTTGTCCGACCGAATAATCTGCCATTACTCCCGATCTGGGAGTCTCTCGATCTTCATTCATGGCCATAGTATCATATGAGATCGAGCGGTGTGGCTCTTCGTCCGCCGAACATATTGTTTCGGCGGGTGTTTTTACCGTGTAAAATGAAACCGTCGCGTGCTGCTGGAACAAGAACCTGGCGATTCTTCACTGAACTGCTTCTTCCGTAAGCTTCAATTAAGAGGGCTTTTTTCGTTTCGCACACCCACTGTTCTGCTTGCCCGTTAGTTGCAGGATGGTATGGTGCACTAATGTGATGCCTGATGCCATTTTTTTTTTTTTTTTTGGGGGGGGGGGGGGGCTTGTTTATTTTATTTGAAGCAAGATTTGGCGCGTTATCAGAGAAAAGTATTTTTGATAGGGCAAAAGTAGGGAAAAGAGAGCGTAGAACGTCTATGACGCGTTTTTACGTCGTGGCAGGCATCGTGTAAACTTCCAACCACTTAGAGTACGCATCGACCATGACTCCGCAGATGCGGATACGTTTCGCCACCCACAGAGTGAAGAGTGGATCGTTTTCAGTTACAGTTCATGATGGCGCTGGACTCGAGGAAGCCTTCGACTCTTTCCACAAAGTTAGCTGATGTGCCAGCACTTTTGTCGAAAGTGGTAAGTGTTCGAAACGTCGACAACGTCGGTAGCCACGTGCTGTGCTTGACCCTGGACGCTTACCATTCGCTGAGAAGAAACTTGCTTGTTCGTCTGCCACGATTCGTCCGATATCAGGTCATCACCGCTACTCCATCTCCCGACAAAACAGGTCGTCATTGTCCGCATGTCCATAGTTAGCAATCACGTGAACTTATAAATTCCCATACGCTCATAACTTGCCGTCGCTAAACGCCGTTCATTCATAGCGTGTTCATTGCAAATAAACGTCTTCCTATTTATTCTGATGGTTTTCATCATACTCCTCCTAAGCTGTACTTACAACATTATATCGGTACTTTCGAAAATATTGCAACGGCGTTTGTTTTCTGGGAACTATAATGTAACAACCTTTACAAAATCTTCCGGATCCCATGAAACACAATATTTCGTTATGTCACTTTTCGGTCGTCATTATAATGGTGAGGTAAGTACCGTAAATTGCGAAGCAGTTTACTTGACGTCCGCTTCCACTGGTGTCTTGGAAGATTGAGTCTACTGAGCGTGCATCCCTGCAGAAGTTTTCATTGAAAGAGTATTGACACGTCAATCAACAATTGATTCCTTCTTGGTAAGATTTATTGCGAAAGCCCGTGACAACCGCCGAACCGCATCTCCCTATATCAGAGAACAATTTATACAAAGCCTGACATTCTCGCATACATTCGTTTGCTGGGCCACGCTATTGAGCCAGCTGAGCACAGCTGGCAGCGGCGCGAGCAAGGCCACGAGGGGAACGTGATGGTGCTCGAGCCATCCCACCGTGAACC
>JAZHYW010058404.1:0-18915 GCA_037355805.1 Ixodes ricinus
CCGCGCAGGATGAAAGGCCGTGCTCATTGCCCGGCGCACACCTTGCGTTTTCTCCGTCCAATCGCATTCTGAGCTTCGTCACACGCTGCGATTGGCCGACTCCGTGCTCTGCAAATGAACAAACTCACAAAAGATTATTATTATTTTTTTTTTTTTTTTTTAAGAGTGAGCGGTGGTGAAAATTGCTTGTGGGGCGGAGGGGTGGGTGTAACGACTTGGAGGCTGGCGCGGCTCGCGTCTCGCTGCCGCTGCTGCGAAGAAACGAGACTCGGAAATAATTCGCGGTCCGAATGTCGTCGTTCTCGCTCTTTCTATACTGGGAGAAAGATGGTGGCCGTGGCTTGTCGGGGGTAGGTGCTGCGGGTCAACGACGTCTCGCGGAGAAGAGTCGTGCTTGTTCGCTGGACGGAGGAGCGTGGAAGAAAAACTCGTTTTGGGGGCCTGCGCAAGAAAGCAGTAATCCCGTGTAATGAGGTTTCGGGAGCTGCAGCACCGAGCGCCGTTCTGCCTCGTTTCAATCATGCTAATTGTAAGGCATGCCCCTTCAACGAGGGCACACACTCTGTCATCTTTTTTTTGTTTGTCTCGTTTCTTTGTTTGTCCCTTCTAATAGCATGCAGAAAGACAGTGTCACGAAAATAGCGCACAAAAATAAAAAAGGCCCGCGAGAACGATGCATGGTTTTCCTACAAAAACTAAATAAAAACGTATCCCCACACAAACAAAGGAAAAAGATACGAAATATACATTTCTGGAAAGATTTGTGATATAGAAAACTCTACTTCGCTATCCCGCTGAATAGTGTGGTATGCAAATACGCTGCGAACGAGCGATGAATCCGATGTTTCGTCATTTTCGAGTTATGCTCCACATACGCGTTTTTACAGTTTTTGTTTATGCATACGGGTATTACGGTAATTACGGCAAGGAGTGCACGCTTGCCTCGCTTCGATGCATTACATGAACGCACGTTTTGTCTAGGGTGGTTCAGTACAGTGACATATTATCGTCCGTTGCCGGGACGTTATACATTCGCTTATTTATTTCTTTATCCATTTCCTACAGTTCACCCGAAGGAGATTATTGACGATTGTGCATCGCGAGCGTTTATGGGGTGGGCAGGTGGCTTCAGTTACTTAACTGGAATGTCCACTTGGCTCCAAAAGAATTCGGCGCCACAGAATCGAGTCTGCGTTGCTGTTTTCTTTTTAAAATACGTTCCTGCGCGGGTAAAAATTGATGGAGAGGAGGAGATGAAAACGCGCGGATGGGGAGGGACGTGGAGCGCGGATCTCTGACCGGAATGACCAGGGGGGAGACGCAAAACCAGCTGCCTTTGTCTCACTGTTCGAACGCTGTCGCATTCTAACGCGTTCAAAAAGGGAGTAGCTTTGCGTTTACCCACTGATCCTTCCACTCAGAGCTCGGTCCTCTGGCATCCCCGAAGCGCTCTCATTTCCTCCTCTCCCCCAGTCTCTACCCGCACAGTCTGTTCCAACGTAAAACCAGCGGGACATAGATGGTCCGCCTTTAGCGTGAGCTTGATGTCATTCGATCATGCACTTTAGCGCACGCGAAGCCGAACATGCCGAAATTCATCAAGCGCGTGGTGGAAGAGGATCACCTTCTGATCATGTGTTACAACAAGCCCTCCTCCTATGGTTCCCTCTCGTGACGTCATTACTTAGCGAACAAGTTCGATGGTGTTTGTAATGAGGGTGGTGGAAGCTTGGAATCATTGCGCTCTCAAAGCAACACTGGCAACGGCGTCAAAATTGAACTTCTTACATAACTCTTATGTCTGTCGGAAAGAAAACCTTTGCTCATGTCATAGTCAATATTCGACCAATCGTAGAAGACCGACCACAGCAACGCTTCTCGATCATGCACGTCGCCAAAAGTCGTCGTGACGGAAAGCAAGTGCTGCAGTGTTAATAAAGCATCGTTTAAAGGGGTCTTGTGTGGAACGAACGTCTTCGAAGTGCAAAGCCTCAGCAGTCACCCTGCCCCACCGTGCCCTGCCCACACATCTCGTGACGTCATTACCTTGCGAACAACATGTTCGATGGTGTTTGTAATTAGCATGGTGGAAGCTTGAGGTCATAGACTGTCTTTTGTACGGTGTATTATTGAGGTCCGACGACGGCTTTAGCGTCTACGAAGCGTCTGCCAGCGACTTAACACACCCGACTGCAAAACAAGCAGAATGGTGTCAACGCCTTCGTCACGCTCATTTCGCGAAGCAAGCTGTACACGACGAGACAAAGAACTCGCGGCGTAAGCATCATTAGAATTTCGACGCGTGGCCCGCCGCGCCACGGCGTTCTCGGAAATCGCTAATGAAACCCCGCAAAAAAAGAGGAGCAGCGAACGTCGTTTAAGCGCGTGAACCCAAACCACGCTCGAGGCGTGCCGCAGCACCCACGGGCGTGTACAAGTACACGCCAAAAGCAGAACCAGTTTTGGAACAGCCTTTTGGGCTTGAGCTTGCACGC
Organism: Ixodes ricinus; assembly: GCA_037355805.1. NCBI lineage: Eukaryota > Metazoa > Arthropoda > Arachnida > Ixodida > Ixodidae > Ixodes > Ixodes ricinus. The sequence continues at coordinate 2,496 of JAZHYW010058404.1, forward strand.
GCTCGCAACTCTTTGGTAACGCTCTCGGCGTATACACCACACGGTATCTTTGGCCGCCGGCGATCGCGTACGTGAAGCGACCGCGGAGCATTTCCACCAAAACACGTGCTTTAACGAAATCTATAGATTCGCCGCACCCGGTTCCTCGGATGCCCCTTCGACGAGCGGCGGCGGCCAGCTTAAGGTGAAACAGTAAAACTTTATGTTATTTTTTTACTCGCGTGCGTTGCAAGTTCCGCCGCCGTTTGCTCAAAGATCAGCCGCTCAACTTCGATTCTGGCACAACTTGTGTAGTTTGAACACGGGCGGCCGTTCGGAAGGTAATTGATGGAGATCGTGAAGTGGATACATCGGCAAACGTTTGTCCCGAAGCACGCCTAAGACGTAAAGATAAACGATGACAGCATTTGCATTTAAACTCGGAGCGAACTTTCCTGCAGTCCGAGGCGCCGTGAGGTGAAGCTAATCAAAGGGACGCGCGTTTGAGGACGGACCGCAGGGCAACAGAAAGAAATGTGTCTCAATTTGGTGATATAGAATTGGCGCTTTGGGGTCGCGTCTTCCATCGAAGATATATATTGAGGTATGATGTAAATTACACCGTTCACTAGGTAAAACAACCGGCAAATTTAGTTTGCGTAAAAATCGATTTGCGTAACGTAAGTTGCGTAAGAATCGATACTCACTAACTTTTATAGACGCCTTATAGTCGGCAACGTAGCACAGTCTACGAGGTAATTAGATTACTACCTAAATTTAAATAATTGTGAAAACAAACTAACATGGTAGGTAATGTTAAATTAACAAAACTAAGACTACTTTTACGCTAGTGCACTCTCTCGGCAATTTTAGACATCTTTTTTTATTATTATACGCTTCTTCGTTAATTTATTCAACTACATCTGCTGAGTGAAACAATACTGCCCTGTGTTGTTCGTGGATTCTCTGCGGCGATCAAAGCGTACAAAGCAGTTTCGGGCTTGGTAGGTCGCACTTCAGTCCGTTAGAGTGACGGACTCCAGTCGAACTTACCAAGCCCGAAACGTTTCTGTACGCTCCGATGGCCACAAAGGATCCCTCAACATCAACTAAAGGCGGTTTTATGGGATTATATATTACTCGCAGAAGCTTATTTTATTGTGCAGTTCCTTACCTCTTTGTGTTAGACGCGCCGAGATCGTACTCGTTTTGGTGTCAGCCGCGCTCATCGGAAGGTTCATAACAGCTGCTTGCTTGGGTTGGCAATGTACATAGTTCATGTTCGGCTACAAATGTCGCTAGACACCAGATATTTATTCCGCTACATTGATGTTACACGGACCCGAACCCGAGTATTCTCGAATACATTGCTTGCATCGGAGCACAGACGATCTTGTATTGACGAGCGCCACAAGACATGATCGCACAAAAGACCATTTTTTATTTTTTATCTACACAGCTAAAAGAAATGTTTTTGTTTATTGATGGGAGTTTTAGTGCGCCCGCGTTACCCTACGCAATACACGCTTCGAAGAAGACTTTTAGAGCCAATGTCATTTTCTTCTCACCGGACTTCCTCGCACGTCTTCGTGTTGTACCCCTCGCCCGGAAACCCTCGCCGCAGCAGAGCGCACTGCCGGTCTCATTCCCAACCCGGTCAAACACAAAAGCAGAGTAGGGGGCTTGGAGCGCCGAATCGGGGAAGTCAGCCTCGGTCGCCCAACCAGAGACCGAAGCGGCGAGTGGTCGGCGTGCACGGAAGCCCCCTTTTTCCAGTCCCGCTAATAAGCGGGTTATCGCCATGCCCCGCAGCAGCAGCGGGTCGTCACGGCTGCACACCTTCGGCGGGGCTTCTGGGCCGGCCCCCGGTCGCCTCGCTTCAAAGGGGACCATAGGCGCCGCCGCATCCTCTGTGCGCCTGCCCCACGCCTTCGTCGCGTCAGTCGGGATCATCAGTGTGCCTAGATTTTGGAGTGCTTCCAACCGCTCGATAAAGGGTCACGTGGTTTATGAGTTTCGCGTTCGCAATCGATAATACAAGCCGCGAGGAGGAGCTCAAAGCGTCGATTGTCTGCGAGCGTCTCTGACCTTCGCTCAGCGTCTCCGCCCCCAGTCCCCTCCTGTCCACGTGGCAACTGACACGCCCATGCGCGGGAGCACCCAATCAGCGCGGGAGTTGTCCGCCATTAAAATGCACACGCTTCGAGTTGCTGCCTCTCTTCAATCTATGCTCTTTATCAGGAACTCGGCAGGCAGCGGCACGCGCCGCACGAGCAGGACTGTTCGACTGCACGCCGTTCATTCCTAAGCTGACAGTGCGGGACCAATCAGCTGCCTCAGTTTCATCGTGTGACCGACGCTCTCTTCCGCGTGGGTAATCGGCCGGAGCGTGATCACGTGGTGAAAGATAAACGTGCGACTGGTCCCACAAGCACGTAGCTTCCGCCGCGCTGTCAGCGCAGGGGTGAACGGAGTAGTGTAGTAGGGGCGAAAGGCGAAACCGCGTATCCTCCACGACCAGTTTCCTCCCAAACATCCGCCCACTTTGCCTGACTTTCTTTCTTTGACTTCTCCCAGACATTTCTTCGCCTTTCCGGTGAAATCTGTACCGCTGCACCACCGGAGCCACAGGCCCGTACATATACGTGATCCATTGGGCAGCTGAAGGAGTGGCCCCGATGCCTGCTGCTGGGCCTCACGCTGGGCAGACAACAACACCGCGAACATTTCTTTTTTTTTAATTTTGTTTAGATTGGTGTTTTCGTTTCTTAGAGGCTTAGCTCACTTCATTAGCTTGACAGAGTCACGCTGAAAGGTCGGGTAAAACACAGAAAAAAAATCACCTATTCATTCTTTAAAAAAAAAGACAAAAAAAAAGGCTTTCGTAATCGCGTACGTACTTCTTTTTTTTAATTCTTTTTTTACGAGGGCGACGGCGTGTTATGGGTGTGCCTGATATGTTTCGATCAGAAAAGTCTGCCACGAGCGCACCGGTTCAGACCTAGTTATGACTAATGTTTTCTGCTTTCGAGTTCTCCGCCCACGAGATATGCTGATTTACGAGGGTAATAACTCTCCCGGTAAACGCGTAGGCGTAAAATGACGTAAAGTAGTCTCTCCTTTTTTGTCTAAACGCGATCTGCTGCGTTACGAGTAGTTCGTTTGCAAGAGCGGCGTTGGGCTTATGGTTTCCACTTCTCAAACACGTCCATGCCGACTAAAACTTGAATTTGAACGCAATCACCAATCTGATATGGTAGTCAAGTTTTTCAACAAGCAAATGGAGCGGCCGAATGTCAGAGCTATCCTCGTGTCGTGTTACGTGATTCGGCCCATTCACTCAGCTGATTTTTACTGCGTTGCGGGGACTTGCGTTCAGATACAACCGCGCAGTTAACGCCATCAGTGCTTCACCACTTCGAGCTATGCTTTTGCGGTAACTCCCTGTAATTAGTATTTTGCGGTAACTCGTAATAGTAGTTTGGTAATTTGCGGGTTTCGCGGTAACTTGCTGTATTAGGATTAGAAGGCAACGCAGTCGAACGCAGTCCAACGCAACTTTGCAAAAGTGTCCCTCTTGTTCCCCTTCTCCAGGGATTATTTTCATCATTCTTGTCCAGCTCGCTTGCACCTTTGCATTTAATTGCATTATAGACATTCATATTCATGGACAACGTTCTGCGTACGGCATTTTCGACGAGGCGAGGAGTGCGCGTGCGCAACTTGAATCGGCGCTCAAGCACGCGCTTCTGTATACCTTTGACTCCCTATCCACAGAAAAGTCATCCCCGAGTATGTATTATTCTACGCGCGTGATTCCCCCGTTCCCGGACACGTTCGAAAGATGGCAAAAGGACACGCGAGCCAGTTCTCGTCTCGGCAAAAAAAAAAAGCATCGTGACGAGGATCCCAAAATTTACGTCCACCCTAAAAGCAGGAATGCCATCGAGGTACTACTCGCAACCAGAACTCGCTTCGCTCGCTCACACACACACGATCATCAAAATCCCTAACGAGCTCTTCCTTCTCAGTGGAGGAGGGGGGGGGAGGATGCCGAGGTGGGCATATCGTGTGCGCTCGTCGCCTGCCGCGGGACAGCCGGAGTGGTCCGTCGAAAGACCTCACCAACAACCAGGCATGCACGCAGGCTGCCCGATGGAGTCACGTGAAACAGGCACGATTCCCTTCGGCCTATCCATAGACACAAAAAGGCCCCAAAATTCAAACACACACACGCATAAAAGCCGTCACAGGCGTTTTGAGGAGCCCAGAAACCACTATCCGAGACACCGAGCCTCAGCTTACATGATGGACTGCAGCGGACTCTATGGGCCACCCCAGCCAATCCAGTGCCGCGAACAACGTGTCACGTGACTGCACGTCCCGCGTGTCGTTGCGGCCCTCCCAAGGGTTAGCGCGATACTCGCATTGGTTCTGGTGACTTATGTAGCTTCCACTGCGGTCCACCATTAGTTTAAAATGGGGTATGACCCTCTCGAGGTTTCCGTCCGGTGGGGAAAAGAAATGCGAGACGGAGATGCGATGAGAGACAGACACCGGAGAAGAGCAGAAAAGAGGAAGTCGAGGAGGCAGCGTGAACTGCATGCTCGTCGTTGCTGCAACAGCCTTCGTGAGGATCCAAGTCCGGGAAGAAGCTCTCACCCGGCGGCTGCATGCAGGAGGGCCAGATGGCGGGACGGGTCGCAGCGCTCAAACGAGCCGTGCTCGTAAAAGAAAGGCGAGAACGCCAGACTCCTTGCTGCCCGAAACCGATCGCCCGACCATCGGAACCCTCGCACGTGCTCGGCCGTCATCGGGGGTGTCAATCGTCGAGAGAAAAAACAGCAAACAAACAATCTTCGGTCCTTCTTCGCGCATTGGGACAGTGTTGCGGTGAGGACTGACTATACACTTCGTCCCAGCTTACGTTCCAGAAGCAGTCGACGCTACGATTTAATGGGACCAATCAAACAGTGTCCAAAGCGCAAGTCATTAGTTATTTTCTGTTTATGAATAGTTCAGCGATGATACGACACGTATACAGAAATATGACGAACACCATGACGGTCAGCGCTGTACACGTTGTCTGATTGCTACCAGCAGCTCGTAGCGTCGACTGCGTGTGGACTTGAGGTGAAACGAACTATAAAGTAAATTATGTTGAAATCAACTTTCTTTTCTTTGGCGTTTGTTCTTGTTTTTTTCTTTTTAGCGAGTGTTGGGTGTTTCTTAGACGGGCGGTGCCGCCGTTGTTTTGGGCGTAGCTAGGAACGAGACACGAGTTAACGTGGCTCGTGTTACACGCGCTGGTTTACAACGCTCTGAGGTGGAGATGCGTTTGGGGGCTACCGCCGGCTAACCGCGGAGGAGGAAGACTCGGCGAGCATTTTAACTAGAGGCACACGCCCGCATCGCTGCGCTCGACAGAAGCGGGTATAGGGCGGGAGAATTTACGGCAACTTCCTTATGTTTGTTCCGAGCTCGGAGGTCATTTTTAGTCTTACAATTAGGTAGAACGTGTGAGGCGTTCGAGGTTGTAAGCCTGACCGACATTATTCGGCAGCATATTTGTTTTCGCGCTTCCTTACCATAAATATAGGGACATCCTATATTTTGAGACATTGTTTTGTTCGCAATTTTAACGTTTAATTACGAAAACAATGATTAGGACTTCAAAGCTAACACCGAGAAATTGTGGATAGGTATAGGTGTGACCAAATTACTTCTCAAAAGCGAAGGCTATTATCTCGGCGTTACAGAAAACTTTACGGGACGCAATATTTTCTTAATCACATCTTGCCGGTGTTGATACAGCTTTCACCCCTTTTTCAGTTTACGGTCGCTACTGGTAGGTGCATCGGTGTCTAACGCCGCAAAGCCCGCCTCGAACGTATAACGATATCGGAAACTCGACAAGAATGCCACGATCAAATATCCGTCCTAAACTGCAAACTCGGAGTTTGCACGGCCCTTTACTTCGCTCAATGCCGAGTGAAAGAAGTCATACGGCTTATAGACCTTTCCAGCGGCAGTCTCGAACGAAGCGATTTAGAGCGCGCGTCCCTGGTATTGAGAGGGTACGTCAGTGTTGCCCGACTGCACTGGGCTATGTACTTTCTAGTCAGTGGGCTGTGGCAGCCTGCCTAGGCGCAGTTCCGGACGCTGGTGACGGCTAAAAGTATGCGTTCTATTTTTTATTTTGTGTTCTATGGCGAACAGAATTTCTCGAGGTTTTCAAAGAATGCATTGTGCTATTTTTGAGGAAAAAAAATTGAAAGCTGTTTTGGTTAGTCCGTGTGTGACAGAACAAATACCACTGGAATGTTTCTTTCATATTATGTTTATCTTTTTACGGCACCATACACTCAGCCGTGTCAAACTACAAAGGTTTTAACCGTCGAAAATATTTGACCAGACAAGATATCCAAACTGCATGGATGTTCCCCGCCCACAGCATGAATTTCAACGAGTCTCATCAATCAAACAACATACATTGTTCGTACCCCACGGTGCCGCGTTATTCGAACAAGATTTGAGAAAGGTCTCTAATAACACAGCATTTCCAATATACAGTGTCTACGATAGTCACTTCATGACGATCGGACGGAATCCGGCGTGTTTTGGGGCACATGTAGAAGAGAGCTGCTTTTTTGCACAGGTTCAAAGCAAATGCAAGAACGTGTCTATTCCGCCCCACACCCCGAGCCTGACCATATCAGCTATTTTTCGCGAAGACCCGGAGCATAGCCGGGAAGGGTTTTTGGAGATTATTTCAATGGAAATAATCCTCCAAGAACGTCGAACTGCCTGCGTCGTGGGCTGCTTGACGTTCGCTCTCTTCGTTCGTTTCCTGCGAAGGCCGAGCAGGCTACGAGCCCTGGTATTCCCTGGTTCTCCCAGTGGAAGATAACACACAAAGGGTAAGCATCCTAAACAGGGCAAATAAAGTAAAAACTTCCAAGAAAAGCCGGCGAACTCCGAATGCACAATGCAGGTGGGGAGTCATGCTGACCGGATTTTCACAGCTCAGGCAGGTGGTAGAAATTTCTGGCTGATAGGGGTCGCTCGATTCGCAAAAAAGCATCAGCCAGAGAGCTCTTTTTGCAAAAGTCTATATCATAATTTAGTTTGCGAAAACGACAAAGGAACGTCGAAGGCGCCATGCATGTGCCTTGCGCTCGCGTACGGCTTTTGTTGGTTCTGTAAATGCAGTTTATAATTCCCGAATTTTTATAAGTATTAAAAATAATTACAGGAGGTCGCTTAAGCTTCGCCTTCAAAAGTTCTTTAAGGCATTTTATAAAGTGAAATTATTTGAGACATGCGCGGACCTTTAATTCTCATTTCCCGTCATGTTTTAATCACTTCCATTCTACGTGTGGGCTGTTTAAAATTCCCGCGCGAGGTCACGTGGCCGTGACGTCATGACCCTATCGACCAATTTTGAAGTTCCCGTTGCACCGACGCCGGCCTTTCTGCGACACGAGCTCCTTAAAGCTGTAGCTTTAATAATGCAGCTGAACCGTTCTAGTCACCGAAAGCCCGGAAACCGCAGGGCATTGCTTATGATGATCACGTGATCATGCTTCTTATCTTGTGATTGGTTCCTCCGTTTCCGTGGCGGTTACTGCAGCAATCTGATTGCCGGAAGCGTAAGATGCGCTGCACGCGCCCTGTGCTTCGTAGGCCGCCAGGGGATATTGAAAATGCACGAAGTAACTGGCGAATATATCATTCGCGTGTTTGCGTGCTTGCGTGTTGTTTGTGTGTATATGTGGGCTTGTGTGCACCTACGTGCGTATGTGCGCGCGTGTGTTTTATGTGTGCGTGTGTGTGTGTTTGTGTGTGTGTGTGTGGTTGTGTGAGTGTGTTCGTGTGTAAGACTCAAAATACATCCAGTCTCATTAATCCCAGTGCCAGGACAAAGAGTTAGTTCTTTGGAACAGATGTCCCTTCACGTCAGCTGAGTCGAAAGGAAGGCGCGACGCCAGCGGGAAGTGCCGAAAGCGAACGAATGCCCCCGTCTCAGCGCGCCGGGGTGCAAACACAAAGTAGGCGAGAGCGAAAAACAAAGAGGCGAGGCTATTTCCGCACCGGGTCCCCCGTCCGCACGCGGTCCTCCTTCTCGGGAGCATGGAACCGCAACAGACAGACACGCCAGAGCGCCCATTCTGCGGCCGGGAAGGAAGGAAGGCAGCACCGCATGCTGGCGCGTGACAATCCCCGAATACGACAAGCTTAAGAGCCCTTAGCGCGCGGCCTCTTATGCCACTTGTGCCCTTTTGGAGGAGAGGAACACTTATTGTAAAGATTTCTTTCTTTTTCCGAGTGTGTGCTGTCACCTTCCCACTTGTCTCAGAACCAACAAGTGCCGATAAGAATTTTTGTTTCTGGCAGTATCAGTATTGTGGAGGAGATCCAACATAGACCCAATAAACTAGCTACGCTTTGGAGTAACGATACTTGCCCATCTTGGGGCATAAAATTATGTTTCACAGATAATCTTAATCTGAAATCACATGAAACGCTTTTTCTTCCTTCACAAATGTTTAAACAGTTCGCTATAGAGCAAAGCAATATTACATGAACTTTCTAAGACCGAATCTAATGCTGACCAAGTTGCACTTCTGAATCATGACGATCGGCAGTTGCGTCTGCTCTGCGCAAGCACCAAGATGGCGGCGCCCGCAACAATATCGAGGAACAGAGTGCCGATACTCTAAGCGTAGCTCATTTAGTGGCTCTACTCCAACCGTTACACTATTTTTTTCTTCTTAGATTGGAGACAAGCGGGCGAAAAAGGGGGACAAAGGCAAAACGTCTCAATATTGACACGTTTTGTTTTGTCCCCTGTTTCGACGTCGTCTCCGGTTTTTCAAGAATGTGTAACATAAACAAGCTTGCCTGTCTTTTCTGCGCCCCTCGTGGCTAAATCGGAGAACTACACCTTTAGAGACAGCAGCAACATAAATTATGTGTTCGTTTCTGACGCAATGTTCTGGCTGACGCAGCCGAGTGCGGCGTCAACGTGCAGCTGGGGCTAATCAGTGAAACGCCGATTGACTCATCAATCCCATAAGAACGCTCACACAGCACTCGTACGCCCCATCTGTAAGACTGTGCCTCCAGCTCTATCAAGGAAGATGACGTCAATACTCCACTCCACGGGACTCGTGTTCGGTAAACACGAGCTCTGTGGAAAAGCAAGCTGGACAAAGCTCCTCGTTATTCACCCCCTTTTTTTTTGTTTAGCCACCCAACTTGGTGGCGCCATCTATCGGGTAGCCCCGGCACACATCCGGTTCAAGTATAATTTCTAATTCTTTACTCAACTTTCTTTTACCATAGGAGTCAATTTCGCCTGTGCATTGTGGTGTTAGAAGACTACCCAATCAATATTTTGATACAGCGTCACGTAAATTAAAAAAAAAAAAGTAAATAAATGTAATTACTCTAAACCGAAACCGAAACTGGACTGGGGAGGAAGAAAACATATAGAGGAGTAGAGAGTTGGCAGAAGTCACGTGCCTGTGCAACTGTTTATTTTTTTTCCTTCAATCAAAGTATTTGCGGGTTTTTAGTAGCCACAAAAAATGGGTATCATATTTCTTTTCTATTTTTACTATTCAGTGTGTGCCCTTTATGACCCAGGACTATGATTATATTTGGTGGTTGTGTCTAAACCATAGAAAACGGCTCGTGACCGCGGAAAAGAGAGTAAGCGCGACTCAAGTCGGCCAGTTCTCAATCGGCTGCTTTCGGGCGGAAAAAAGAAAACAAATTTTGAGCCGCAAATTGTGTTCTGGGAAGTTGGACTCTCGTATCTCATGTACAAATAAAAACCTTGTCGAGCATAAATACCCTGTCAGTGTCCCTTTAAGCGTCCATTTCACGATTATGTAGCCCGTAGATTTGATCTCGCAAATACTGCAAAACCCGCTGTCTGGTGCGGAACTAAAGTGTTTGAAGGGTTGTTTCCACACCGGCGCCACCATGTTTCAACCAGGGTTAAGCAGTATCGCGATACAAATGTATCGCGATAGTATTTTAGAAATACATTTCGTATTTGTATTTCTGTATCGCGATACATATTTTTTACCAGTATCTGTATTCCTGTATCGAAATACATTTGGAATATTTCTTTGTATCGCGATACAATCAGGATGAAATGTATTTCGTTACACATTCTTGAGAAATTTCCCTCCCCCCTCAAGAAGAAACAACAAAAAGCAAGTCAAACGCATTTTGTTGTTTTGGATGGCGGGGAGAAATTTTTCGAAATGCGAAGCGGGCTTCATTTCATCCCTGATTTTATCGCGATGCAAATACATGTCCAAATCGTATTTTCGATGGAAATGCAGACGAGTAAAATATGTATCGCTTGATGCAGAAATACAGATACGAAATGTATTTCTAAAATACTATCGCGATACCTTGTATCGCCCTGCCCAACTGGTTAAGTATGGTGGCGCCGGTGGAAACAACCCTTCAAATTTTTTAGTTGCACTAATTGAAAATTTTGATATTGCAGTCGTCTACAATCTGTCGTGAAATGTTTAAAAATGACTGAAATTGTTGACAAGATTTTTTATTTTGTGCATAAGCGGAGTCCAGCGCCAAATTTATTTGCGGCTCAGGTTGTTTTCTTGAAAACAACCGATTGAAAACTAGCCGACTTGAGTCGCTACTTTTTGATCTGAAATAAGATTTACTATGGTTTAGACACAACCACCAAATCATAATCATAGTCCTGGGTCGCCAAAAATTTTGCTGATAATAAAAATAGAGAAATATGATACCCATTTTTTGGCTACTAAAACTGCAAATCGATTGAAGGAAAAATAAAACGTTTTTCAGAATCTGCCAACTCTCTACTCCTCTATGCATGTTTTCTCCCCCAGAATCGGACATGATTTAGAACAATTACATTTTATTTACTTTTTTTTTTTTTTTGGTTTACGTGACGCTGTATCAAATATTGTTGGGTGTCTTCTAACACTACAATGCAGGCAAAATTGACTTCATATGTAGTTGAATGTAGAGTGAACGGTCTGTCATTCTCCTGTACCAGGGTGGTGGCTAAATAAGAGTGAACAACGAATCAGCTTGCTCACAGAGCTCGTGTTGCAACGCGAGTCCCGTGGAGTGGAGTATTGACGTCATCCCTTGATAGAGCTGGAGGCACTGATCTTGAATGGGAGCGGTAGTCAATCGGCATTACCGTTAGCCCGAACGCGCGTTAACCGCGCTCGGCTACGTCAGCGAACATTGCGTCGAAACAGACACGCATGTTGCTGCTATCTCTGAAAGACAGTTCTCGATTGTCAGACGTTCGAGACGGGGACAAGGCAAGTATTGATATTAACGTTTAATCCCCCGCTTTCGCCGCTGTCTCGTCAGAAGGAAAGAAATAGTGTAACAGTAGATAGGAAGCCACTAGAAGGCCGCATAGAGTATCAGCTCTATTCCTCGACGGGCGCCACCATGCTGGTGGCAGCGGAAGCATTTCTTCTCCGATCGTCATGGTCAGAAGTGCAACTGAATTCAGTCTTAGAAGTTCGTAATATTATGACATTTGTGAAGGAAAACTTTCATGTGATTTCAGATTAGATTATCTGTAGGCCTGTTGCTGCAAGATATCAGCTAGTGTAGTCTATGTTGGATCTCCTCCCGCAATATGATGCTGCCCAAGAATACGCCGTCTTATCGGCATATTGGTCTGAACAAAGTGGGAAGGTGACAGCACGCTCAGAAGAGAATACTACGGCAAGTGACATACATCCTCGCAGTATGAAGGCCGCTGTATAAAGAATGTAAACTTGTCATGTATTCTGTCACGCGCTTCAGCATCTGATGCTCTGGCCGCGAATAGCGCTTCTGGCGTGTCTGTGCGGTTATGCTCGCCACGTGAAATAGCCTGCGCCTCTTTATTTTCGCTCTCGCTACTGTGTTGCACCCCGGCCTGCTGAACAGGCATTCATTCGCTCCTTCCCTTTGGCGTCGCTGCCTTCCTCATTACATCTGTTCAAAGAACTAACTGCTGTCTAACACTGAGAGCAATATGAGACGGATGTATTTGAGTGCCCCAGTACCTCGCGCAACCACGCACGCACAAACGCGCACATCGCTACGCGCGCGCGCACACGCGACACGCAAATATCTACGCAAACAACGCAAGCACGCAAACGCACAGTATCTTCGCCAGTTCGTGCATTTTCAATATCCCCTGGCGGCCTACAGCACGGGAACGGCGCCGCAATCAGGTAAACGCTGCAGTAACGGAGGAACCAATCGCAGATAAACATGTCCGTGATCATCATGTAATGCCCTGCGATTTCAACTTCAGTGACTGGGCGGTCAGCTGCGTATTAATGCAGCAGGCTCGTGGCGGCGTCGGCAACGCGATGACCTCGCGCGGAAATTCAAACAGCCCGCAGAATGGAAGTATTAAAACATGACGAAATGAATTAAAGATCCGCGCATGTCAAATAATTTCACTTTATAAAAACCGCCAGCTTTTTGGCGAAGCTGGCAACCTCCCCTGTAATTATTTTAATACTTATAAAAATTCCGTTATAAACTTCCATTTACAGGCAACAGAAAGCCGCTGCGCGCAAAGAGTATGGCATCATTATTCACTTTCTTCATTTTCGCAAACTAAACCTGTTACCGAACTTTGCCGAAGCTCTCTGGCGATGCTTGCGAATAAGCGATCAGCCAAAATTACCCGCCTGGCAATAATCCCGGAAGCATGACTCCCCGCGCACGCTCGGGGTTCGCCTTTGCTAATTTACTTTATTTACCCGTTTAAGATGCTTACAATGTTATCTTCCCCAAAGAACCGAAGTACCAGGCTCGTAATGCGGCCTCGCAGAAACAGCCCGCGACACCTTGATTATTTCCGTGAAATAATCTCGAAAACCTTCAGTATACTCGGAGTCTTCGCAAGCGATATGGTCAGGCTCAGCAGTACGTTCTTGCATTTGAACACTGTGCGCTCTCTCTACATGTGCCCACAAAATACGCCGGATTCATCGATGTCATGGTAATATCGTAGGCACTGTATATTGAAATAGCATTGGCTCGGGCCTTTCTCAAACTGTTCAGCTCTTGCGGCACCGTAGGCCGAAACAGTAACAATATTCTTTGATTGATGAGACTTCGTTAATTAAATGCTGTAGGCGAACGCTGAATATCTGTCTGTGATCATCTTCCCTGAACGATTACATACAATAATTTATTTGGCAAGTAATTATATAAAAAAGATAAACGTAATATGAAAACATTCCAGTATTTTTGTTCTGTCACACACGGATTCTTAAAACAACTTTAATTTTTTTCCAAAAATGGCACAGTATTCTTTGAAAACCCAGCTCTGTTCGCCATAAACAAAATAAAATAAATTTTATACTTTAGCCGTCACCAGCGTCGGAACTGCGCCTGGAGCAGATTGCCCGCAACCCACTGATAGAAATTACGCAGCCCAGATACTGATCAGGCAACGCTGGCATGCCCTCTCAATGCAGGGACCCGCGCGCTCTTTCGTTGGACTGCCGCTGGAAATAAGCCATTGCTCACTCGGCGTGAAATATGCAAACTGATGTGACATTTTATGAACCACGTCTCATTATACATTCGAAAACGACTGCAACGTGTTGAAAAGTGAAAATATATCAACACCGTAAGATGAAATATTGCGTCGAAATTTTCTGTAACGCCGAGATAATAGCCTCGCATGTCACTATACCTATCCGCAATTTCTCGGTGTTAACTTTGAGTCCCCAATCATTGTTTCAATGTGCGGTAAAACGAAGACATAAATAATCTCAAAAAAATAGGATATCCTATATTATGAGTAGCTTGCCAGCGTAAACTAATACTGCCGAATATCGGTCAGACACAGCCTCGAACGCCTCACACATTCTACTAATTATGGGCAAATGACCTCAATAGAACCAGCCTAAGAAGTTACCTGTCACCCTTTCTATCAGCCTCAACAAAATACTCACCGAAATCCTGAATTGTAAATACGAAGCGATTAATAAGCTCAACGCATCTGAAATACGATGATGCTACGCCCAAAACAGCAGCGGCACCACCAATCTAAGAAAACGCAACACTTCGCTAAAAACAGAACAAGCGCCAAAGAAAAAAGAAGTTATTTCAACATAATTTACGCACATAGTTGATTTCTCAATCCACGCAGTCGGCAACTGCTGGTATGGCGGAACGGCGGCAACTGGCGCTGACCGTCATGGTGTTCGTCGTAATTTCACGTCGTATTGCTCTATGTAGAATATGCTGGCGAAAATAATGACTGGTCCCCGTAAATCGTAGCGTCGACTACTTCTGGCAGCAAACAGGGCAATAGTCGGTCGCCTGCAACTCTCTAGCTCTGCAGCAGCCTATGACCTCTCTCAGTGATGTGCCTTGTTGGCTGACCGAATGCAGAGAATCCGTCAGTGGGGCGTTCTCGCCTTTCTTTACGGAGAGCTGGCTCGTTTGGGTAACTGCATCCCTGCCTCGCCAGGCAGGCAGAACTGTTGCAGCACAATACGAGGATGCAGTTCACCTGCCTCCTCATCCTCTTTTCTGCTCTTCTCCGGTATCTATCTCATCATCTGCATCTCGCATTTCTTTCCCCCTTGGTGAAGCAGGTATTTAAACAATGAATGGATGAGTAAATAAATCCTGGGAACCAATGCGAAATCACCTTAATAGGAGGTACAACTGGCTACGCGAATTTGTCCATGACACGTTATTCTGTGGAACAACAGGAAGTGGCGCGCTGCACCAGTATGTGGGCTCGTGTCTCAGACTCAATTAGGCTCCTCAAGGCATATGACAGCTTTATACGTGTGTCTGTTGGGGCCTATTGTCTATGGAGATAGGCCGAGATCGTGCCTACATTTCCTCCATCAGGCAGCCTGCGTGCACATGCCTGGTGACAGTGAAATCCTCGCCGTCTGTATCCCGGCAGGCGACAAACGCACACGATGCATGCCCCCACCTCGGCATCCTCCCCCACTCCGCGGGAAGGAGAGCTCGTAAGTTTGATGATGCGTATGGCTGGCGCGGAGTTCTGGTGCAGTGTACCTCGATGGCATTCCTACTTTTGGAATGGGATCCATCACGATACTTTTTTTTTTGCCGGGGCAGAACAACTGCGTGTCTTTTGCCGGGAAATCGGAACAGGCGCGCGTGAAGTGCTCATACTCGGGAGATATTTTTCTGTGGATAGAGTCAAGTATGCAAACGCGTGCTGAAACGCCGGTCAAGTGCGCACGCTCACCTCGTCGAAAATGCCATACGCAAGGCGATTATCCCATGATATGAGATTATTATAATGCAATTAAATGCAAGTGCAACGCTGGGTAAAAATGGCGAAATGACACTTTGCAAAGTTGATTAGTTATCTAATACAGCAGGTTACCGCGGGAGCCACTGATTACAGGCTATTGCAGTTGCCGCAAGATACAATTACGAGTTACCGCACAACATGGCTCGAGAATTGAGCGCTGATGGCGTTATTGCCGGTTGTATCGACATGAGTCACGCAACGCAGTAAATCAGCTGAAAGTAGACCGAATCACGTAACACGACGCGAGAATATGCGACGCATTCATCCTGCTGACCGAAAAACTGCCAGGTGATTTTTAGTCGGCAGGGTATTTGAGAAGTGAAACCAAAGCCCCACGCAATGAACTGCTCGTAACGCAGCTTTAACTGCCGTTTAAAGGGCTAACTACGTCATTTTACGCCTGCGCGTTACCACGGCTGTACCCTCGTAAATCAGCATATCGTGGGCATGGAAATCGAAAACAGAAACATTAGTCATGTGATCTGTGGTAAATGCGATCAGAACATATCGAGCACGCCCAAAACTGCACCCGTCTCTATAAACCAAAGAAGAGAAAATGGAAATACGGCTCTGGGATACGAAGCCTTTTTTGTCTTTTTTAAGAATGAATATGTGATTTTTTCTGTGTTTCTGAGCAGCGTAACCTGTCAAATAATGAAATTAAACCTCTAGAGAACGAAGCATAATCTAAACAAAGGTAAAAGGCGACGCTTGGCATAATTGTAGCTGGTATCAGAACCTCCTTCAGCTTGCTAATGGAGTATATGTACGGGTACCTTGATTCCGGTGAATACGGCGGTAATTTCGCTGAAAGACGAAGTGAATCCAGAGAAATTGAGCAAGCAGGAATGTGCGTCAGGAAACTGTCGATGGAGATACGCGCGATACTATATTTCTCAATTACTCCGTTCGCCCTTGCGCTGACAGCGGCGAAGCCACGTAGCTGTGGACAGTCGCGTTTATCTTTGCCACGTGATCTGCTCCGGCCACGACCGGCGTCAATCACGATGAACTGGGCAGCGGGCAGCAGGAATGAGCAGCATGCGTCGAACAGACTGCCGCCTGCTGCGTTCCGATAGC
>JAZHYW010058408.1:0-12379 GCA_037355805.1 Ixodes ricinus
GCCTTCAGCGCGCTTCCACCTTTGTCTTCCTGGGCCGTGGAACGCGTTCCGAGCACGAATCTTGCTCTGCCCAGCGGAATAATGAGACGCCGCGCGTACGTCCACAGCTCAGTGACTCAGCATTTTTTGCCTCCGGTGGAAAAGGTACTATAGACGTTTCCGAGGAGCCGCGGTTCGAGAGCTAGTCTGGCCACAGGATGGAAGACGCTTCGTTTGGGCGCCAGTCTGGAACCGTGGGTTGCCTCAGTAACGCCCACTATCAGACGATCTACACATATCGGAGCAAGATGGCGGCGCTCAGAGGCCATGCTTGCAAACGTCTATGGGTACAGCGCCTGAAACGCGTGTCCGACTGGCGCGTTGACCGCGTCCTAAAAAGTGGTCGCGTCGATTTTCGCCA
Source organism: Ixodes ricinus (assembly GCA_037355805.1). Taxonomy (NCBI): domain Eukaryota; kingdom Metazoa; phylum Arthropoda; class Arachnida; order Ixodida; family Ixodidae; genus Ixodes; species Ixodes ricinus. Next base: position 401 of record JAZHYW010058408.1, read on the forward strand.
ACGTTCTCCTTCTCTTCTCTTGGTGCCAACTACCGTATTTCCTCAGTCTCGGGTTGCTTCAAAATGATACGTCGGCTTCTGTGACGCCATTTGTTGTCACTTCGGGACCACTTTCGATGTATGGGCAGGGTAGGACGCTAAACAAGCTAGTGGATGACGCGTTCGAGCCACCGTAGGCTAGCAGGGTAGCCGGGAGGACTTTGCGCGCGGCAGCCTGTAGGAACGTCAGTTGGCAACGATGCCCCGGTAACTTGGATGGCCCTCGCACGATGGTAGCCTAGTAGATTTCGAGAAGGCTATATTGAGGCCGTAAAGTTTCCGGTGCTTGTTTATAAGGGGAATCGGCTGATGGTTTTCTGCGTTTATTTTTCACGTATCGGTCTATTATATAGTGACCTGTTTTAGATAGATGCTAAAAACGGTGATTATCTGTAAAAAAAAAAAAAGATATCGCCAAAAAATATTAGGGTTTCCAGAGGGCTTAGGCTTGGGTTTCAACAAAAGCAGTCCTAGCTGAATTTTTTTTGCAGTTTTATCCAGTTTTGCATTTTTGACACCAACGAATGTTCATCGTTACTTGTCGGTTTTAACCGATTCCGGAGTTTTTCACCGACGGGTGTTGATTGGGGTTTCCGGTTAATACCGGAAAGTCTACGGCCTAGATACATTACAGTGGATAGCTGTCTTCATAGGGGTACTCCGAAGGCAGACACCGTCGTCGAAAGCGGTTGCCGCAGTATCGTCGTTCATTACAGATAACATTTCTGCTCTCTGGAACTTTGAATTTGTTTCTGCCAGAGCGTTTCCTCATTGTGTTGCTCAATTGAAATGCAACAGCGTCTGTTCATTTCACGTTAACAATTCGCGCGTTGAAAACCCCTTTAAAACTGACTATATATATATATATATATATAAACACGGGTCCGATCGCCGTTTACGAAAAGTATTTATATAACCTGTTGTCTTCGGCAAGTGGCGATAAAATGCGAAAATTAACCCCAGAACCCGTTTTATTCAGTTTTCCCCATTGGGGGTTGGCCCCAAATGGGGATTTGTAACCCCCCCCCCCTTAAACACGCACACATATAAACACACCCAAAAGAACACTGAATGCGGTAGTTGTCCTCTAACAAGAAAAAACCCACGCTTTCTTGGGAAGAAATTTTTATTTACAGCTCTATTTTGTGTTCATGCTGCGTCTTTATTCGGAAACCCCTTTCCGAGTGTTTGTATCACGCGCACGTTCCCCCCTCATCCACCGGCGGTCAGGAAATTCCATGCGCCGGTCCTGTCTCTTCCTACATAAGCCACGATAAACGCCGTTTTTGTTTTTATTAACCACAAAAAAAAAAGAAAAAAAAACACCGAATATGTGGGGTAAATGAACACCGAAAAAGCATTTTCTACTTTAAGGGGGAAAAGAACACCAAGTAAACACGGAAGGTCGTGTGACGTAGGTAAATTATTGAGTGGCGTCGGTCGATTTACACATTTCGACCCCCCAAAAAATACTGTGCTTGACGTTCAAACTAACACACTTCAGGAAGAAAGTTTTACGTACCAAAGCGAACAGTATCGAGATTAGATGACTCATAACGTAGAACAATGAAACCTTCCTACATGCCCATTCCGCGAACACGCAATCATCATTCACGGTTTGGAAGTCCTCGCTCGCGCCGTTGTTTCCGCTATCTCGCTTTTCCACGAGCCGCGAACCCCGCTGCGAACGCCATAGAACAAACAGACAAACAAACATGCGTGCGCGAAACTGACGTAACAATTGAGATAGGGAGGGGGCGGCCATCTTGATGTAGTTCTCCTCCTCCTCTATATTTAGCACCTAAAAGCCCACACACTAGGGGCTGGCGGCAGCCACACTCTCTCCCTCTTCATCTTCTCACATCCCGTTTCCCTTTCCCACTTACTTAAAAAGATAATTTCCCTAAATAATCCCCTTTCCCTAATTTCTTCTCGCAGTTCCCCACCCTTGCCTCGGCCGCGTCTCTCGCTAGAAAACCTCATCCCCAATTTCTGTTGGACTCTCCACGTCCTTCTCATCCGTATTTTTTTTCCTGGCTCTTTCCCTATCGCTTTAATTTCGTCAATGCCCTTTCCCGATTTTGCCCAGCGTTTTGCGTCAGAGCTCGCCTTTGTTTCATCCAGTACACACATATCCTATTCAAACTTCTTTCATGTGGATCATCTCTCGCTTTTATCCTCTATCTTTCGCTCCTTTCCCAAATCCCTATGTTCTCTCTTTCCCGGGAGCAACCCTTCCCCGTTTGTCTTCCTCTCCCGGAGATTTGTTCCCTCCTTTTCCCTATCCCTTTTTGGTAATTAATGCCGCGAACGAGCTCTCCTCTCATTTGCCGTCCCTTCTGGGGAGCGAATGTTGTTGCCATCCCCCCCCCCCCCTTAGTTCCCTCTCACACCCTTGAGGGAAGTGCTGCCCCCTGTCGGCGGTGAGCGCGTATGTTTCGAATCGATTTTTAACCGGACGCCATGTTTAGCGGGCTCGCATTTGCGTCCAATCCGGTAGGGGAGAAGCTATATATGTATAAAAACAAAAACATATTTCTAATTTTCTTTTTTTTTTAAGTGAGATATGTTTGATATGTCGGGGACGGTATAGAGAAATGCGCCGCCTTTGATTGAATGAAATGCTGAGTCAGCGGACGCAAACTTTAACTAGTTCTTAAAGGGTGCATTTTTTTTTGTTTCCTTCAATACCGTTTACATTGTATTCTTTATACGTTCATAGTACTAAGCAAATGGTTTAAATTTTTCATTGTTGTGCAATAATGACGTTTTCAATCAGTCAATCAAGCAATGAATCAATACGCCTCATTAATTTTTTTGTCCACTCACTGCAGTCGAAACAAGCTATCACGTCATCCGGTGCTGGTTTCTATGCCACCAGCATTCGTCATAATATCCACGCGCTGGGCCTTGCCTACACTCCCTAAAATAACCAAGGCCCCTCCTCTATAATTTTTACGTCATCGCAGTGAAATTAAGCAAAGACACAGACTGGATAAAAAAAATTGGTGTCTGGATATTTATACCGCCCGAACCGTCTGCCTCAACGGGTGACTTGTCTCTCAGCTTTAGATGAGCAATTCGGCCAGCGGCTACGAACGCTAGCCTTGGGTCTTTAACGGGCATCACGCAGTAGTGATACACGACCGCACACCGGTACGGTGCTTATTCAGATCGAAACGGGCAGGGGTGGGGATTGAACCCAGGATCCCTGGGTTCTGCAGCGTGAGCTTTCGCTCCACGTGCTCCGAGCTGGTGTACGCTAACCCAACCGGCCAACGATTTTTTAAATATTATTATTGCCGGGCAAAAACACAAACACAGATCCAGGCACGCTATGACAAAGACAATTATAAATTGGCCAGCTAAACTTCGGCTACCCTGGTGAGATTAAAATTCCCTCATTGTCAAAAGCCCTTCGATGCGCGGCAACTAATCAGGCACCCATTGATGGGCCGTCTTGACCTCGACAAAAGAAAATGAAAGACGTTTACAAGACCCTGTAACGCCGAATGAGAGCGCAGCTTTTGAGGAGGAGGAGGAAAGGGTACTCAGGGGAGGGTATACCCAACCTCCCTCGTCCTCACCTCATCCTTCCTGCTACTCCTCCTCCCTCTTCTTCCTCATCCACCTCCTTCACCTCCTCCCCTCATCCTTCAAGCTTTTCTCCCCCTCCTCATCCCCTCTTCCCTTCTCATCTTCCCCCTCCTCCTCCCCTCCCTCTCGTCGTCCTCCTCTCTCCCCGCGCGTTGCATCATGGGAAATGTCCCATAATGCACCGCGAGAGGCCCTCGTGACGTCACGAGGGTCCCACGCGGTGCATTGCGGGACATTTCCCATAATGCGCCGCGTGGTTACTCTGACGGCGACGCCGCGCAAGCCAGAAACGGCCGCCTAAAGGCGCATTCACACTGAGCAGAAAACGCGTGTTGCGGTCGACGTCGACGCCGGCGTCGTAAAAGACGAGGCAGTCACACAGGGCCACCCGATGGCGGCGCCATCTCGGGGAACCTCGCGGTTGTCGAGAAAGCACGGAATTTTTTATTCGCCTGCTTCGTACGATTGTTGTTGCCTTGAATTCGCGATTGCATATGCGCTGGGAGACAACCGTCTTCACTGAATGGACAACGGCGATGATTAATATATACGCTTACAGTTTACACTCCGGTTATATGCAGCATTGGCGAAAAGTACGGACTCGAGCGGGCAGCTTCAGAAGGTGCTTTTCTGTCGCGTTTTTGTGCAAACAAAGCACGTGAGTGCTACGCCGGCGCGTCCGTACCTTTAACACTGCACGCAGCTTGTGCGAGAGTGTTTTCGATGGAGAACTGTTGCATTTCGTAGTGGTGGGTGCACACAAAGACGATACAACACATTGCGAGTGATTGCTCCCACACAGTCAGACGTCGGAACATACCGCGAACTAGGGTAGCAGCTTTCGCGCAAACGGTGAAGAGTAGTTTCACGGCGTCGTACACGCACATAAAACACTGCTCACAGTCAAATGTTCCACTCGGCTTGCTTCTTTCCACGCTGAAATGCTTCCAGCCACGTCTGGCTGAGTGCACGAATCCCTCGACCCCTCTGCATTTTCGCCCTCATTTTGCGGTAGAAAATAAAAAGAGCGAAAACATTTTCTAACCGGAAAAGGGCGACACGTCACGTCCGGACGCTCACTGTTTGGCTCAAGCGCGCGCGTCGAGGGAGAAATTGGGTTCCGAGGCGTCGTCTCCCTGCGTCGTCCTCCTCGGCGCGCGACTTTTTTCAGTACAAAAATAAGCAAAAAATTCACCCCACGACGCCCGTCTTTCCGCTGTGTAAATAAGGGGCGATGCAACAATTTTTGTACTTTGCGCAAATACCGCTTAGAACGGATCTCTGACGTTAATGACCTATGAAACACGCGTTCGTTTTTCACCCCACGCAATAAAAGTCCCCCAAAAAAGAAAAAAAAAAACGAGCAGCGTAGAACAAGCGGCCACGTGATCTGGAGCCGATTATATGCCGCCAATGTTGATCATAGCCACGCGCTGGAATTGGCAAAGCACAGGACACGCGCTCGAGTTCCAGACATTGTTATGGCTCGGCTATTGTCGTCGTTGCAGCGATTGGACACGGGCCACTACCCGAATGCTTCTCGAGCTATCGATTACCACGAGCCCAAATCGAGTGCCCACGCAATGCTCGGGTCCAATCTATGAACCGCATTCAAATATCGTCATTGGGGTGTACTGCGATCTCCACGTTACGTCATCAAATTTTGCAAAGGAGAGATTGAATGGAAATGATCGCTTTTGTCCTTGAAATTACACCGCAACAAAGGAGTTTCTTGACCAGTGGCGTTGCGTGCGAGTATCCTGAGTCCCACTAGTGCCAGTAAGCTCGTGTAAAGTGAAAACATTCCATTTGAATATCGTTGCACCGCTCCTTTAAGAGCTGCTCTCTAAAAACAAAACAAAAAACTCTGCCGGAAGTATTTCCGCGCTCACGTGGCACGGCCATCCGCGACCTTCAGATGCTGCGCAAACAGAACAACATCACAGTATCGAACGGTACCCACCTTCGTTTTCTACAGAAAGGTACCTGATTCCACCTGGGCCTAGCGGTAAACATTTCTTGAGGGCGCTGGAGGAAGTCCCACAAGAAGATGCCGTCCCAACGCTTCAGCAAGACATGTTCAGTTGTCTCCGACTTCCGACTGCATCAACGTATACGGTTGGGCCTCTTGTCCAACAAACACGTCGAAGGACACTCGATGTCGGGTTCTTGGGTTCCATAGACCGACCTCACTTAGCATTCCACGCATGCGTGACGCCGCCATTACTGTAGTTCATAGGCGGCAGGTGCCAGTTCACGAGACAGCTCGTGCCGCCTCGTGCGTCTGCTCGCGCAGACCCCCAGCGGGGTCGTCACGCGTGCAGAAAGACTATGGTTACGGTGCATGGCGACAGCGGTGGCATAAGGAAACATGGCTGCGAGGTCGATCTATTGCCGAGTTGGGGGTACGGTGGCCGAGTGGGCTAGCAACCATGCTAGCACACGCCAGCTCGGAGCCCGTGGGGCGAAAGCTCGCGCTGCAGAACCCAGGAATCCTGGCTCAATCCCCACCCCTGGCCGTTTCGATCCGGATGATCATCGTACCGGCGTGCGGTCAGGTATCACTACTGCGTGACGCACGTTAAACAACCCAGGCTAGCGGTTGTACTTCGCTGGCTAAACCTCTCATCTACAGCTGGGAGACAAGTCGCCCATTGAGGCAGACTAACTTCCTAGGCTGTATATATGTATATTAGGCTTCTAGGCTGTATATTAGAGCGCAGCTCTTAGGCGCCTGTTTCCAACTTGAGCGGCGTCGCCGTCGCCGTCGGCGTCGGCGTAACCGCGCGGTGCATGTCGGGACATGTCGCGGGGGTCACGTGACTCCCGCGCGGTGCATGTTGGGACATGTCGCGGGGGTCACGTGACCCCCCCCCCTCTCGACATGTCGGGGGCTCGGGCGGGGGGGGGGGGTCACGTGACCCCCCCTCCCCGAGGCCACGTACGGCGCATGTTGGGACATGTCGCAGGGGTCACGTGACCCCCCCCCCCCCCGGAGGAGGAGGAGGAGGGGCATACCCTCCCCTGAGTACCCTTCCCTCCTCCTTACTCCCTCAAGAGCTGCGCTCCACCCGGTGTTACAGGGAGTTGTAAACGGCTTTCACTTTTTTTTTTGCTATGTTTAATTGAGTGGGCTGTGATTTCGATAGGCGCAGTCCTGTGTGGCGCAGTTTCAAACACTGCTGGCGGCTAAATTCTCGTCTTTTCCCGCTGTATTTTGTGTTTCATGGTATGGCAGGAGGCTTGAATAAAGCAGAACAAGTGCCGGCGACACACGCGCTTCATGTCTAGAGCCCAGCGGACATGGCCTCGTCTCGTCCTGCTACATAATGTCAGATTCCCGATGTCATAAAAAAAACCATTGTACCACATAAAAAAAAACTAAACTATTTTTGTTGGGTACGGATGGTGGCAATGCAACTAAATGTAAGTTGTCGTTTTCTTTTTTTACTTTTTTTTTAATTATAAGCTTTGACGGCGCCGCCCGGTTAGCCGCGTGTCGACCGACAAAGCTGTCGAAAATAATTTACAACAGAAGATAGCCGGAAGTCATGCATTTTTCACGCTTACAAATAACGTGTTTGCCGATGGACAGGACATGGACATACGATATAGCAAGTGTTGAGATTCGAACAATATATTGTACGCATCACACATGCATCGTTGTCTAAAAAGAATTTGTTTGAGAAAGATTTCAAATAACACAGTCACTGTCTACGACAGTTACATATTGACGATCGGACGGAATCTAAGCTGACTCCGTTTTCAGGCACGTTTTGGGGAGTGCTTACTTTTTTCACACTAGCGCCAATGCAAAGGAACGGGCGCGACTGACTCCAACCCGAACAACTCTGGGAGGGGGAGAACTGTTGTCATTGTTCGCAAACTCGCGTCCAGGGCTGTTCGACGTCCTTCCCTTCCTTCGTTTCCCGTGAATGCCGAGCAGAAACGCTTAAATGGCAGGCGCTTACCAGCCTATTTCTTACAGCGGAAGATAACACAGAAAGGGTACGCAGCATGCACCAGAAAAATAAAGTGGAAATTTTCAAGAGGCGCCAGAAAACGTCTAAGGCAAAAGCGCGAAACCTAAGTAGAGAATCGCGCTCAGCGGGTTTCCACAGTCCAAGTCTGGCAGAAAATGCCTAGCTGATAGGGGGCGCGAGGGACCACACCAGCCGCATCATCATTAGCAACATGGCGGCGACCTAGGAGCGTTTTTTTTTTTTTGTGGAAAGGTTATACGGAGATGGCGCCACGAGTAAAGGACGCGCTGACTCGTTCGTCTGCGAACGCACCCAACTTTGACATTGGTATGTTTATTGCTCTCATTTCTTGCAGGAAAAGAGCTACGTCTTGAAATTTCACATGGTAAAACTGACCTGATCAGTGCACGTTTGGTGAAACTTTCGGGCTTTCTATGTGCAGGTTCGATTTTTCCGGCTCGTCTTATAGCGGAAGATTCGCTTTGTGCAGTGGGTGAACTCCTGTAGCTCGTAGCGTTCATCGCGGCACACCACAAGGTGAAACAGAGCACAGTGAGTGAAAATATATTTATGAAAGGTACAACGAAATAGTGCACTTGTCATCGGTCATTGCAACACGGAGGTTATTATAAACATCGTTCTAAACCAGCCGAAAACTGCTGGAACTCGAGTTCTTACCGACAGCCGAGCGCCAAAGCGGCACTCGTCTCCGTGCCCCGCGTCGGCCCCCGTCAAAAGTGACGTCGAAACTCCAACGCTACGGACTGGCGTTGGCTAAGTCGGCCATCTCTCCCTTCGTCCCAGGCCACGGCACCAGCTTGGAGGAAGGCCGCGGCGGGTCGTCGCTCGATTCCGGCGGCGGCGGAGGCGGCGGAGGCGGCGGCGGGGCTGGTGGCGGTGCCGGCCACCTCCCGTCCGGGATGTACGGGGAGCACCCGGGTCGGGCGGCCCCCGGCCGGGGCCCTAACGGCAGCAACAACAATGGCTCGTCGGCCGGTGGCGGGGCCAGTCCGTCGTCCCAGCAGCAGGGCTCCATGCTGGTCGTGCCCCAGCCGCTCAAGGGACCCCCTTCCAACGGCACCGCCTCCTCAGCACCACGGCCCGCCCAGCTCCGTGCGGAAGTACCAGTGCAAGATGTGTCCCCAGGTCAGTGCATTGCGCCAACGCGCCGTTTACAAACTCCGTTCGTGCCCGCACTAGATGGTGGCAATGCGCCTGCGCAGTAGCCAGGTACTGGCGAAGCGTTTGCGCCGTTCTGACAGCAACGACACCGATGCGGCATGAAGTCGGATTGCGTGTTGTGGCGAAACAACCTATAGAAGACAAGGCCCTGCGCAAAGTCATCACTATAGTAAATTACAGCTCGAGAAGGTAGGGCGACGGAAAGGAAGGTCGGGAAGGAGGAAGCAGATGGAGCGCTAGAGAGGAGAGGGGGAAACCTCGTCCTCTCTCTATCGTTCCGTCTGCTTCCTCCTCCCCGACCTTCATTTCCCTCGCATTACCTTCTTGGGTTGCAATGGACTATGGATGGATGAATACGGCTGGAGCCCTTTGGATTGGGCGGTAGCTTACGCCACTTAGCCATTTTGTCTTACCATTTAAGCTTAGAATATTTAAATGTGAAGACTATATTCACTCCCCACTGAAAAGAAAGTAAGGCTATAAAACCCCTTGCCATCGGTTAATATCTATAGTGAATCCACGCAGCGCCACCTGGTTAGCGTCAGCGACGCTGCCAGCACTTTTTGCAGGGTCTCGCAACGAGAGCAGCGATAGCACGCGGCAACGCCACACGCACGCGTCTGCCGCTTTCTGCGCCGTGCTCTGATCGAGAGCTTCAACGTCTTTGCCGCTTCGGGCGGATCGGGGATTTACAAATGATACAACGTCCTGCGTAGGCCTTCTACCAGGGGTCGGGTCGGCAATCCGCGTCCCACGAGGCAGTTTCCTGCGGCCCCTGAACGACACCAAAGTGCCCCCTCTCCCCTCTTCCGCTACCTCACACAGACTCAAGTCTTCACGTCCTTTTAACGTCTTCACTTCCTTTTAACCCCTTCTTCGCCCCCCCCCCCCCTTTCCTTTTGGCGACTTGCCATCCGGCCCCCTCCGCGTGGGCTTCGTAACGACTCGGCCCGTCACTGCAAATGGTTGCCGACTCCTGTTGCGTTCATCTCGGCGTCTGTTCATCTCGGCGTCTAATCCCCTGAGAAATCAAGCGCCGTCCACCCTATCAGCGATGTGACTCTGGTGTTAATCCAACACTACTGACTCCGTTGCAAAGTAGAGAAAAAATTATTTATTTGATTTAAATGACATTAATATGATTTAAATCAAATCAAATTTAGATCATTTTGATCGTAATAATTTTATTTAGATCACTGTAGCAAGAAAATAGTGATTGTTTATTGCCACTAGATCTAGTTTTCAACGCGACAGATTGTTTGATCAATCCGTCCTATCACTGATAACAGTGAGAAAGAAAGAATTACTGTAAATGTAAAGTACTAGTTTAATTAACAACGCTATTTTTCTGTTATACCTTCCATACTAGAACAAAAACAGCTTCTTTTTTTAGTTATTTATAAACACTTTGATTTTTCTTTTCAAGTTCTGACTTGATTACAGTAGACGTTGCTTTCCTAGTTTCTTTGTTTTTCTGATTTTGTTGCAATAGGATGTTGCGTAGCTGACGAACGATGTGTAAAGTAAAAATGAAGCTCAACGCTGAGATTTGTTCAGAAGAACACTGATTGTTGCTCTTGTACAGTTTGATATAAACTTTTCTTGCTTGATGATTCTTTGATTTAAATACAAAATTCGTGCACATAGGTAACATCAAAACGATAAACACGCGGTAAACACGCTCGGTTGAAATCACCATAGTAAAACTGGTCCGATTTAAATCAGGATTTAAATCGTATTGATTTATATTCTTCCACCCTGCTCTGTGGTATACCTACTCGGAGGCGCCGAGCTGCACTTGCTCTGTCTCTAAGATCACTATGGTCGGATTGTTGCTTCAGTCTCAATCGTCGAACTACACTGCGACACCTAGAGCGAGTTGCCTGCTTCGGTGCGGCACAGCTTGGACTAAAAGCAAGTTTCTCTTTTATCTTGTACCGGCTATTTATATATATATAAAAAAAACACTCCATAAAAATATGATATTTTTTTATGTGCTTGTATGGGACATGCACGTCACAAAAGTAGCTAAAAAAAAATACCGGAATAATGAATTAAGCATCGCCGGATGTCGATTCTCCGCCGAAATGTAGCGCTATGGTGGTCCGAACCAGATGGCAAAGTTTTAGAACTAACCGTTATATCTTATTCAGAAGTTATTAGTGATTTTTTTGAAAATTTCATTGGGAAAATGGCGGCCGACGGAGCTCTCGAACGCATGGAGCTGAATCGTGCCAATTGCCGGAAAACGGGCGAAGACGGGGCCTCATTTTTTCATTAAAATTTCTAAGAAAATCCCTCGTAATTTTTTAATTAGATAACGGTTCGTTCTGAAACTTTAGCACCTAGTTCGGACCTCTAGACCTACATTTGGGTGGACAATGACCGCTCGGCAATAAACAATTAATTTTCGTAGGAAAAAGGGGGGGGGGGGGAAGGGTTACCCAACCTAACCTAACGTCCCCGGCCGCAACCCCTGCGGAAAAGCAGACGAACTTGCGCTCCGCGCACAGCTCTACCTGATCACCGATCAAGCTTTGTTGTCGAGAAACGAACGCGCCGAAGAACTGAGGGAGATGAAGGCCGTGTTCCAAAATTTACCTGATCTTACTCCAGGGTAAGAGTTTTGTACCTTGGCGTTCCAAAACCTACCCGCGTCCAGCGTTCTTCAATCTGTGTCGTCACGTGACACGACCCGCCGGGGTAACTCAGGTTCATTTGGGTAAGATTAGGACCACAGCCGAAGAGACGAAAGCGTGCGGGGATGTCAAAATGCCAAGCTCTGGTTGAATTGATGAGTGGGTAGACCTAAAGATAGCAGGCTTTGTCCCCACTGCGCTCGTCGAACGCGGAACGCCGGTGTCCTGCATTTGGCTCGTGCATTCGAACGCGTCCGACGAAAGCAGTGGAGATAAAGGCTGCTAGTTTGAGGTCTACCCACTAATCCCTCTAATCAGAGCTCGGCGTTCTGACATCGCTCCGCGCGCATTCGTCTCCTCCTTTCTCTCAGTTTCTCGGCGCATTCAAATAATTGTCGGTTGTTATGAACGTTATGAAACGACGCCTTCACGTCAGGTGATGTTTATTTGACAAGAACGGGAATAATTAAGATTTCTCAACCATCTCGGTGCGGTATGCGAAACGTTCAACGCTTTCGAAAATGATTTTCCTACTAGTT
>JAZHYW010058409.1:0-14648 GCA_037355805.1 Ixodes ricinus
TTGTGTCGGATGTGCAAACACGGTTCCCTAAACCTCCCTAATGACGATTCAACATGTCGCCACGGGACGGAATGTACATGGCCGTTATATAGAACATTTCCTTAATCGCCTTCTGCGCGCTTCCACCTTTGTCTTCCTGGGCCGTGGAACGCGTTCCGAGCACGAATCATTGCTCTCAGCTAGCGGAATAATGAGACGCCGCGCGTACATCCACAGCTCAGTGACTCAGCATTTTTTGCCTCCGGTGGAAAAGTGTACTATAGACGTTTCCGAGGAGCCGCGCTTTGAAAGCTAGTCTGGCCACAGTGGATGGAAGACGCTTCGTTTGGGCGCCAGTCTGGGAACCGTGGGTACGCCTCAGCAACGCTCCACTATCAGACGATCTACACATATCGGAAGCAAGATGGCGGCGCTCAGAGGCCATGCTTGCAAACGTCTATGGGTACGGCGCCTGAAACGCGTGTCCGACTGGCGCGTTCACCGCGTCCTAAAAAGTGGTCGCGTCGATTTTCGCCATTGTTCTCCTTCTCTTCTCTTGGTGTCAACTATCGTACTTCCTCAGTCTCGGGTTGCTTCAAATGATGACGTTCGGCTTCTGTGACGTCATTTGTTGCCACTTCGGGACCACTTTCGATGTATGGGCAGGGTAGGACGCTAAACAAGCTAGTGGATGACGCGTTCAGAGCCACCGTAGGCTAGCAGGGTAGCCGGGAGGACTTTGCGCGCGGCAGCCTGTAGGGACGTCAGTTGGCAGACGATGCCCCGGTAACTTGGATGGCCCTCGCACGATGGTAACCTAGTAGATTTCGAGAAGGCTATATTGAGGCCGTAAAGTTTCCGGTGCTTGTTTATAGAGGAATCGGCTGATGGTTTTATGCGTTTATGTTTCACGTATCGGTCTATTATATAGTGACCTGTTTCAGATAGACACTGAAAACGGTGATTATCTGTAAAAAAACAAATATCGCCAAAAAATATTGGGGTTTCCAGAGGGCTTACGCTTGGGTTTCAACAAAAGCAGTCCTAGCTGATTTTTTTTGCAGTTTTATCCAATTTTGTATTTTTGACACCAACGAATGTTCATCGTTACTTGTCGGTTTTAACCGATTCCGTAGTTTTTCACCGACGGGTGTTGATTGGGGTTTCCGGTTAATACCGGAAAGTCCACGGCCTATAGTCGGTGGCAGGCCAAGAATCCGAAATGGATACTCCACCTTTCCACTTCAGCGGAGCGAACGGTGAGAGGAGGTCGCTCCTCTCCAGCGCTCTGCTCTACTAAAGTGGAAAGAGGTGGGAGGAGCTTCGACTTCGTTCTTGGCCTGTCACCGACTATAGGTACTACGAGTGGATAGCTGTCTCCATACGGGTACTCGAAGGCAGACACCGTCGTCGTAAGCAGTTGCCGTAGTATCTTCGCTGTCGTTCATTACAAATAACATTTCTGCTCTCTCGAACTTTGAATTTGTTCTTGCCAGAGCGTTTCCTCATTGCGTTGCTCAATTGAAATGCAACAGCGTCTGTGAACAGTATGTGTTAACAAATCGCGCGTTGAAAACCCCCTTTAAAACTGACTATATAATATATAAACACGGGCCCGATCGCCGTTTACGAAAAGTATTTATGTAACATGTTGTCTTCGGCAAGTGGCGATAAAATGCGAAAATTAACCCCAGAACCCGTTTTATTCAGTTTTCCCAATTGGGGGTTGGCCCCAAATGGGGATTTGTAACCCCCCCCTTCTTAAACACGCAAACATATAAACACACCCAAAAGAACACCGAATCGGAGTTGTCCTCTAACAAGAAAAACCCACGCTTTCTTGGGAAGAAATTTTTATTTACAGCTCTATTTTGTGTTCATGCTGCGTCTTTATTCGAAACCCCTTTCCGAGTGTTTGTATCACGCGCACGTTCCCCTGGCGGTTAGGAAATTCCATGCGCCGGTCCTGTCTCTTCCTACATAACCCACGATAAACACCGTTTTTGTGTTTTATTAACCACACAAAAAAAAAAAAAAAGACACCGAATATGTGGGGGAATTGAACACCGAAAAAGCATCTTCTACTTTAAGGAAGAAAAGAACACCAAGTAAACATGGAAGGTCGTGTGACGTAGTTAGATTATTGAGTGGCGTCGGTCGATTTACACATTTTGATCCCCCAAAAAATACTGTGCTGACGTTCAAACTAACACACTTCAGGAAGAAAGTTTTACGTACCAAAGCGAACAGTATCGAGATTAGATGACTCATAACGTAGAACAATGAAACCTTCCTACATGCCCATTCCGCGAACACGTAATCATCATTCACGGTTGGAAGTCCTCGCTCGCGCCGTTGTTTCCGCTATCTCGCATTTCCACGAGCCGCGAACCCCGCTGCGAACGCCATGGAACAAACAAACAGACAAACAAACATGCATGCGCGAAACTGACGTAACAATTGAGATAGGGAGGGGCGGCCATCTTGATGTAGTTCTCCCTCCTTCTCTATATTTAGCACCTAAAAAGCCCACACACTAGGGGCTGGCGGTAGCCACACTCTCTCCCTCTTCATCTTCTTCTACATCCCGTTTCCCTTTCCCACTTACTTAAAAGACATAATTTCCCGAAATAATTCCCTTTCCCTAATTTCTTCTCGCAGTTCCCCACCCTTGCCTCGGCCGTGTCTCTCGCTAGAAAACCTCATCCCCAATTTCTGTTAGAGACTCTCCACGTCCTTCTCATCTGTATTTTTTTCCTGGCTCTTTCCCTATCGCTTTAATTTCGTCAATGCCCTTTCCCGATTTTGCCCAGTGTTTTGCGTCAGAGCTCGCCTTTGTTTCATCCAGTACACACATATCCTATTCAAACTTCTTTCATGTGGATCATCTCTCGCTTTTTATCCTCTATCTTTCGCTCCTTTCCCGAATCTCTGTGTTCTCTCTTTCCCGGGAGCAACCCTTCCCCGTTTGTCTTCCTCTCCCGGAGATTTCTTCCCTCCTTTTCCCTATCCCTTTTTTGGTAATTAATGCCGCGAACGAGCTCTCCTCTCATTTGCCGTCCTTCTGGGGAGCGAATGTTGTTGCCATCCCTCCCCCCCCCCTTTAATTCCCTCTCACCCCTTGAGGGAAGTGCTGCCCCCTGTCGGCGGTGAGCGCGTTATGTTTCGAATCGATTTTTAACCGGACGCCATGTTTAGCGGGCTCGCATTTGCGTCCAATCCGGCATGGGCTAAGGGAGAAGCTATATATGTATAAAAACAAAAACATATTTCTAAGATTTTTTTTTTCGAAGCGAGATACGTTTGATATGTCGGGGACTGTATAGAGAAATGCGCCGCCTTTGATTGAATGTAATGCTGAGTAAGCGGACGCAAACTTTAACTAGTTCTTAAAGGGTGCACATTTTTTTTGTTTCCTTCGATACTGTTTACATTGTATTCTTTATACGTTCATAGTACTGAGCCAAATGGTTTAATTTTTTCATTATTGTGCAATAAGGACGTTTTCAATCAGTCAATCAAGCAATGAATCAATACGCCTCATTAATTTTTTTGTCCACTCACTGCAGTCGAAACAAGCTATCACGTCATCCGGTGCTGGTTTTATGCCACCAGCATTCGTCATAATATCCACGCGCTGGGCCTTGCCTACACCCCTAAAATAACCAAGGCCCCTGCCACTATAATTTTTACGTCATCGCAGTGAAATTAAGCAAAGACACAGACTGGATAAAAAAATTGGTGTCTGGATGTTTATACCGCCTGAACCGTCTGCCTCAACGGGTGACTTGTCTCTCAGCTTTAGATTAGCAATTTAGCCAGCGCGGTACGAACGCTAGCCTGGGGTCTTTAACGTGCATCACGCAGTAGTGATACACGACCGCACACCGGTACGGTGCTTATTCAGATCGAAACGGGCAGGGGTGGGGATTGAATCCAGGATCCCTGGGTTCTGCAGCGTGAGCTTTCGCTCCACGTGCTCCGAGCTGGTGTACGCTAACCCAACTAGAGTCACTAAATAAAGCTACGCTTTCAGAGTACCGAAACTCCCAAACTACGCGTCTGAAGCGCGTCAGGCGCCGCCATATTGGGTCCGCGGCGCAGGTGGGGTGCCTGTAGCTAAGCCAAGCCGAGCTGCAGCCGTCGCCTGCGCCAGCTGCCGTAGCCGCAGCTGTGCAGCGAATCAAGGTCGTGTTGTTCGTATCTTGACATAAGAAGGAAAGAGTGCGTGCTGAGCGACGGACTTCGGCGTGCGCGCGCAGTAAACAGTAAAACAGCAGCAGGCAGCGGATCGCTGGACCCAAGATGGTGGCGTAGAAAAAACGCGATGATGATGATAGTGACTCACGTGACTGCCGCTGTCCAATGATGCCGCGCTGAACGAGAATATTTTTGAATGGAGCGACTGTATTGTCGGCAAAGTGCCAAAGAAAAGAATGCGGTACTCTGAAGCGTAGCTTTATTTAGTGATCTCTAAACCCAACCGGCCAACGATTTTTTTAAATATTATTATTGCCGGGCAAAAACACAAACACAGATCCAGGCACGCTATGACAAAGACAATTATAAATTGGCCAGCTAAACTTTGGCTACTCTGGTGAGATTAAAATTCCCTCGTTGTCAAAAGCCCTTTGATGCGCGGCAACTAATCAGGCACCCATTGATGGGCCGTCTTGACCTCGACGAAACAAAATGAAATACGTTTACAAGACCCTGTAACGCCGAATGAGAGCGCAGCTCTTGAGGAGGAGGAGGAGAAGGGTACTCAGGGGAGGGTATACCCAACCTCCCTCGTCCTCACCTCTCATCCTTCCTGCTACTCCTCCTCCCTCTTCTTCCTCCTCCACCTCCTTCACCTCCTTCACCTCCTCCCCTCATCCTTCAAGCTTTTCTCCTCCTCCTCATCCCCTCTTCCCTTCTCATCTTCGCCCTCCTCCTCCCCTCCGTCTCGTCGTCCTCCCCTCCTCCCCGCGCGTTGCATCATGGGAAATGTCCCATAATGCACCGCAGAGGCCCTCGTGACGTCACGAGGGTCCCACGCAGTGCATTATGGGACATTTCCCATAATGCGCCGCGTGGTTACTCCGACGGCGACGCCGCGCAAGCCAGAAACGGCCGCCTAAAGGCGCATTCACACTGAGCAGAAAACGCGTGTTGCGGTCGACGTCGACGCCGCGTCGTAAAAGACGAGGCAGTCACACAGGGCCACCCGACGGCGGCGCCGTCTCGGGGAACCTCGCGGTTGTCGAGAGAGCACGGAATTTTTTATTCGCCTGCTTCGTACGATTGTTGTTGCCTTGACTTCGCGATTGCATATGCGCTGGGAGACAACCGTCTTCACTGAATGGACAACGGCGATGATTAATATATACGCTTACAGTTTACACTCCGGTTATATGCAGCATTGGCGAAAGGCACGGACTCGAGCGGGCAGCTTCAGAATGTGCTTTCCTGTCGCGTTTTTGTGCGAACAAAGCACGGTGCTAGTGCTACGCCGGCGCGTCCGTACCTTTAACACTGCACGCAGCTTGTGCTGAGAGTGTTTTTCGAGGGAGAGCTGTTGCATTTCGTAGTGGTGGGTGCACACAAAGACTATACAGCACATTACGAGTGATCGCTCCCGCACAGTCGGACGTCGGAACATACCGCGAACTTCGGTGGCATCTTTCGCGCAAACGATGAAGAGTAATTTCACGGCGTCGTACACGCACATAAAACACTGCTCACAGTCAGATGTTCCACTCGGCTTGCTTCTTTCCACGCTGAAATGCTTCCAGCCACGTCTGGCGAGTGCACGAATCCCTCGACCCCTCTGCATTTTCGCCTTCATCGTGCGGTCGAAAATGAAAAGGGCGAAAACATGTTCTAACCGGAAAAGGGCGACACGTCACGTCCGGACGCTCGCTGATTGGCTCAAGCGCGCGCGTCGAGGGAAAAATTGGGTTCCGAGGCGTCGTCTCTCTGTGTCGTCCTCCTCGGCGCGCGAATTTTTTCAATACAAGAATAAGCAAAAAATTTACCCCACGACGCCCTTCTTTCCGCTGTGTAAATAAGGGGCGATGCAACAATTTTTGTACTTTTGCTCAAATACCGCTTAGAACGGATCTCTGACGTTAATGACCTATGAAACACGCGTTCGTTTTCACCCCACGCAATAAAAGTCCCCAAAAAAGAAAAAAACGAGCAGCGTAGAACAAGCGGTCACGTGATCTGGAGCCGATTATATGCCGCCAATGTTGATCATAGCCACGCGCTGAAATAGACCATTTGCTGTCTTACCCAAGCATCAAGGAGAATGCAGGGATTGGTGTTCCACGCGCCACACGCGCACGCCTTTCCTGTATAAATGATTCGAAGTAAATAACCAAAAGAAAGCATTGACGAACGCGCGTGCAAGATGCCATTTGTTTTAGGTTTTTGCTTGGGAAAAGTTACTATCTGCTGAGGCCCAGCACGTGCGGCGCGTGAACACCAATCCCTGCATTCTCCTTGATGCTTGGGTAAGACAGCATTAGGGTCTATTGGCAAAGCACAGGACACGCCGAGTTTCCAGACATTGTTATGTCTCGGCTATTGATCGTCGTCGCAGCGATTGGACACGGGCCACTACCCGAATGCTTCTCGAGCTAGTAATTATCACGAGCCCAAATCGAGTGCCCACGCAATGCTCGGGTCCAATCTATGAATCGCATTCAAATATCGTCATATGGGTGTACTGCGATCTCCACGTTACGTCATCAAATTTTGCAAAGGAGAGATTGAATGGAAATGATCGCTTTTGTTCCTGAAATACAGAGCAACAAAGGAGTTTCTTGGCCAGTGGCGTTGCGTGCGAGTATCCTTGAGGTCCCACTAGTGCCAGTAAGCTCGTGTAAAGTGAAAACATTCCAGTTGAATATCGTTGCACCGCTCCTTAAAGGTGTATCCACATGACGGACCAAATTGCTGGTTTGGTCCGCGGGCCGAGCATCACGTGATCTTACGTCACCGGTTTTCGAGGTCCGCCGGCGGTCCGCGGCCCGCGCTTCTGAGAAATGCCAAGCGACTTTCTCGCCCGGACCTTGGCGGCGGACCGCGGCGTTTTTAGTATAATTGAAGCGCTAAGTCTGAAAACAAGCTGACTTTTGTTGTTTTGGATTGGAATTCAAATCCAAAAGTCGTTTTTTTGCCCAGCACCAACTGTTGAAGACGAAGAGGACAAACCTATTGTTGTGCGACGATGGCGGCATGGTGCGACGATGCAGCTTTTGCTTCGTCGCGCTTCCTCATCCAGCGCATGCGCTTTTCGGTTCACATAAGTCGTTTTCGTCCTCGGCCGGTTTCAGCAGGGCACGCAGTGTTCAAACTATGGTGGCCACATATAGCCAAACGTCTCTTTCGTTCAACCTCCATCTTGGCTCCTTACAAATAGCCTCAAAGCAGCTCGCTGCATGCGTTTGGCGGAGCTGTGGGTCGAGGGACCGGCCCGTTCGCTCCGTCGTCTGCTCTTTTGGTCCGCCGTGTGGATGCTCATTGCAGCCGGAGCGGCCCACGCGAGGCGCGTGTCACGTGATCAATCGGTCCCTGCGGCCCCGGTCCGCCGTGTGGAAGTACACCTTTAGAGCTGCTCTCTAAAACAAAACAAAAAAAATACTCTGCCGGAAGTATTTCCGCGCTTCCCGTAGCTCGGCCATCCGCGACCTTCCAGGTGCTGCGCAAACAGACAACATCACAGTATCGAACGGTACCCGCCTTCGTTTTCTACAGAAAGGTACCTGATTCCACCTGGGCCTAGCGGTAAACATTTCTTGAGGGCGCGCTGGAGGAAGTCCACAAGAAGATGCCGTCCCAACACTTCAGCAAGACATGTTCAGTTGTCTCCGACTTCGACTGCATCAACGTATACGGTTGGGCCTCTTGTCCAACAAACACGTCGAAGGACACTCGATGTCGGGTTCTTGGGTTCCATAGACTCGACCTCACTAGCATTCCACGCATGCATGACGCCGCCACTACTGTAGTTCGATAGGCGGCAGGTGCCGGATCACGAGAATAGCTCGTGTGCCGCCTCGTGCTCTGCTCGCTCAGCACCAGCAGGGTCGTCACGCGCGCAGAAAGACTATGGTTGTTGGGGTTGTGGGGATATTTATAAGCGTGTAGTTGGTCAGCCATTTAAAGTTGCGACAGAGTCACTCGCTGTAGATAAGCAATTTAGCCACGTGAGCGGTACAACCCGGCATAGCCACGGAGTCTTTAACGTCACCACGCAGTAGTGATACCACGACGCACCTGATACGATGCTCATCCAGATCGAAACGGGCAGGGGTTAGCTCACGGCCAGACAGCCCTGGTGCCGCCGCGAGCTTTCGCTCCACGCGCGTCGAGCTGGGTGTGCGTGCACTCGGCCACCGATCCCCCGAAAGACTATGGTTCCCACGGTGCATGGCGACAGCGGTGGCATAAGGAAACATGGCTGCGAGGTCGATCTATTGCCGAGTTGGGGGTACGGTGGCCGAGTGGGCATACTCCGTTTCACCATGATAACGCAGGAAAGGCTACAAGCGCGAGCCCGCTCTGGGGCGACAGCTCGCGCGGCAGAAGCTCTCGTGCGGTAATGAGCAGCTGTTCAATGCGCCAGCCTTCCTGCGCCGTCATTGCGAATCTGGATGAAGCAGCTCGTACCCGGGGCGTGCGCTGTCAGGGCAGATCCGGCCCAATCCACTACCCTGGCCGTTCGATCCGGATGAGCATCGTTACCAGCGGTCAACCAGGCTAGCGGTTGTACTTCGCTGGCTAAACCTCTCATCTACAGCTGGGAGACAAGTCGCCCATTGAGGCAGACTAACTTCTAGGCTGTATAACGTATAAACATACACACAACCCAGTTTTTTTATATGTATATTTTTTTTGACACTATTTTTAGTTGAGTGGGCTGTGATTTCGATAGGCGCAGCCTGCGTGAGGCGCAGTTTCAAACACTGCTGGCGGCTAAATTCTCGTCTTTTCCCGCTGTATTTTATGTTTCATGGTGTGGCAGGAGGCTTGAATAAAGCAGAACGAAGCGCCGGCGACACACGCGCTTCATGTCTACAGCCCAGCGGACATGGCCTCGTCTCGTCCTGCTACATGGTGTCAGATTCCCGATGTCTCAAAAAACAAACATTGTACCACATTAAAAAAAAAAACAAAAAAAGAATCTAAAACTATTTTTGTTGGGTACGCATGGGGCAGAATAAATGCAACTAAAATGTAAGATGCCGTTTTCTTTCTTTTTTACTTTTTTCTTTAATTATAAGCTTTGACGGCGCCGCCCGGTTAGCCGCGTGTCGTACGACAAAGCGCTTAGCTGTCGAAAATAATTTACCACAGAGGATAGCCGAAAGTCATGCATTTTTCACGCTCACAAATAACGTGTTTGCCGATGGACAGGACATTGGACATACAATATAGCAAGTGTTAGATTCGAACAATATATTGTACGCATCAGCACGATGCATCGTTGTCTAAAAGAATTTATTTGAGAAGGATCTCAAATAACACAGTCACTGTCTACGACAGTTACATATTGACGATCGGACGGAATCTAAGCTGACTCCGTTTTCAGGCACGTTTTGGGGAGTGCTTACTTTTTTCACACTAGCGCCAATGCAAAGGAACGGGCGCGACTGACTCCAACCCGAACAACTCTGGGAGGTGGGAGAACAGTTGTCATTGTTCGCAAACTCGCGTCCAGGGACTGTTCGACGTCCTTCCCTTCCTTCGTTTCCCGTGAATGCCGAGCAGAAACGCTTGAACAGCAAGGCACTTACAGCGGATGATAGCCCTAGTTTCTCACGGTAGCAGAATGCACCAGAAAGAATTAAGTGGAAACTTTCAAGAGGCGCCAGAAAACGTCTAATGCAAAAGCGCGAAACCTAAGTAGAGAATCGCGCTGAGCGGGTTTCCAGAGTCAAGTGTGGCAGAAAATGTCTAGCTGATAGGGGCGCGTAAGACCGCACCAGCCGCATCATCATTAGCAACATGGCGGCGGCCTAGGAGCGTTTTTTGTGGAAAGGTTATACGGAGATGGCGCCACTGAGTAAAGGGCGCGCTGACTCGTTCGTCTGCGAACGCACCCAACTTTGACATTGGCATGTTTATTGCTCTCATTTCTTGCAGGAAAAGAGCTAAGTCTTGACACATGGTAAAACTGACCTGATCAGTGCACGTTTCGGTGAAGCTTTCGAGCTTTCTGTGTGCAGGCGTCGATTTTTCCGGCTCGTCTTATAGCGGAAGATTCGCTTGTGCAGCTCGATAGATTAACTCCGTGTAGCTCGTAGCGTTCATCGCGGCACACCACAAGGTGAAACAGAGCACAGTGAGTGAAAATGTATTTATGAAACGTATAACGGAATAGTGCACTTGTCATCGGACATTGTCAACACGGAGGTGCTTATAAACATCGTTCTAAACCAGCCGAAAACGGCTGGACTCGAAGTTCTCACCGACTGAGCAGGAGTTCAGCCGAGCGCCAAAGCGGCACTCGTCTCCGTGCCCCGCGTCGGCCTCCGTGAAAGTGACGTCAGAAACTCCAACAGCTACGGACTGGCGCGTTGGCTAAGTCGGCCATCTCTCCCTCCGTCCCAGGCCACGGCACCAGCTTGGAGGAAGGCCGCGGCGGGTCGTCGCTCGATTCCGGCGGCGGCGGCGGCAGGCGGCGGCGGGGCTGGTGGCGGTGCCGGGCCACCTCCCGTCCGGGATGTACGGGGGAGCACCCGGGTCGGGCGGCCGCCGGCCAGACCCAACGGCGGCAGCAACAATGGCTCGTCGGCCGGTGGCGGGGCCAGTCCGTCGTCCCAGCAGCAGGGCTCCATGCTGGTCGTGCCCCAGCCGCTCAAGGACCCCTCCAACGGCACCGCCTCCCAGCACCACGGACCGCCCAGCTCCGTGCGGAAGTACCAGTGCAAGATGTGTCCCCAGGTCAGTGCATTGCGCCAACGCGCCGTTTACAAACTCCGTTCGTGCCCGCAGCTGATGCTCTGTTTCCACCTTGAGTTGTACCGCAGGAAAAGGAGAAGGCCACAAGCTCTGAGCTCCTTGCTCTATGGCACACCTCGGCGGCGCAAGCTCTCGTACACCAAGGGCAGCTGCCAACGCTATAAGCTCGCGCTTCTATCGCTGCGGTACAACATAAGGTGGAACGGATATAGATGGGGGCAATGCGCGTGTGCAGTAGCCAGATACTGGCGAAGCTTTGTGCATGCGCCGTTCTGACAGCAACGACACCGCTGCGGCATGACGTCGGACTACTTACTACAGTCGCATGACTGTAGTAAGTTACAGCCGAGGGGGCAGGGGGAGCCGGGAGGAGGAAACAGACGGAAGGATAGAGAGAGAGAGCAGTTTCTCTCCTGCTCCAGCGTTCCGTCTGCTTCCCTCCTCCCCGGCCTTCCTTTCCTCGCCCTACCTTCTGAGTGGACAGCGCCGCCTGGTTAGCGGTCAGCGACGCTGCCAGCACTTCTTGCCAGTCTCAACGAGAGCAGCGATAGCGCGCGGCAACTCCACACGCACGCGTCTGCCGCTTTGTGCGCCGTGCTCTGATCCGAGAGCTTCAAATCGAGAGGCGGGCTTCGTAACGACTCGGCCCGCCACTGCAAATGGTTGCCGACTCCAGATGTGTTCATCTCAGCGTCTAACCCCGAGAAATCAAGCGCCGTCCACCCTATCATCGATGTGACTCTGGTTTAGTTAATCCAACACTACCGACTCCATTGCAAAGAGAGAAAATTATTTATTTGATTTAAATGATATTAATATGATTCAAATCAAATCAGAATTTTGATCGTAATAATTAGATTTCGATCACTGTAGTAAGAAAATAGTGATTGTTTGCCACTAGATCTAGTTTTCAACATGACAGATTGTTTGATCAATCCGTCCTCTCACTGATAACAGTGAGAAAGAAAGAATTACTGTAAATGTACAGTTTAATTAACAACGCTATTTTGCTGTTATACCTCTCCATACTAAAACAAAGACAGCTTTTTTAGTTATTTATAAAACTGATTTTTCTTTCAAGTTCTGACTTGATGACAGTAGACGTTGCTTTTCTAGTTTTTCTTCTTCCGATTTTGTTGTAATAGGATGTTGCAGCAGCTGACGAACGATGTGTCAAGTAAAAATGAAGCTCAACGCTCAGATTTGTTCAGAAGAGCGCTGATTATTGCTCTTGTGCAGTTTGATATAAACCTTTCTTGCTAGATGATTCTTTGATTAAATACAAAAATTACATGCACATAACGATAAACCGCGGTAAACGACGCTCGGTTCAAATCGCCACAGTAAAACTGATCCGATTTCAATCACGATTTATAATCATATTAATTTATATTCTCCCCCTGCTCGTGGTATACCTACCGGAGGCGGCAGCCGCACTTGCTGCCCGTCTAGATCACTATGGTCGGATTGTTGCTTCAGTCTAAATCGTCAGGCTACCTGCGTCACGCTAGAGCGAGTTGTCTGCTTCAGTGCGTCACAGCTTGGACCGAAAAGCAAGTTTCTCTTTTTTATCTTGTACCGGCTATTTATAAAAAAAAAAAAAAACACTCCATAAAACTTGGATTTTTTTATGTGCTTGCATCGGACATGTATGTCTCAAAATTAGCTAAAAAAATATACCGGGAAAATAATTTAACTGTCGCCGGATGTTGATTCTCCGCTGAAATGTAGCGGTATGGTGGTCCGAACCAGATGGCAAAGCTTTAGAACTAACCGTTATCTTATTAAGAAGTTATTAGTGATTTTCTGAATTTCAATGAAAATGGCGGCTGGCGGAGCTTTCGAACGGATGGAGAGTTGAATGGTGCCAATTACCGAAGACGGGGCCCCATTTTTCATTGAAATTTTAAAGAAAATTCCTCGTAATTTTTAATTACATAATTATTTGTTCTGAAACTTTAGCACCTGGTTCGGGCCTGTAGCCCTACATTTGGGTGGACAATGAGCGTTCAGCAATAAAATAATTGATTTTGTAAAAAAAAAAAGAAACAATTCTGTAGACTTTTTTTAGGGAGAGTTGGGAGCGAGGGGGGGGAGTATTTACTTTGCAGGATCTTGATTCGGAATCCTCCTATCTAAATGCTTAGCATCAAAAAAAGATACGGTTTTTTTTTTTTAGTGGGGGGGGGGGGGGGGGGTGTTTTTTGCCGCGATTCTAAAGTACGTTTTACGTCTCGAAATATAAACATGTTTCTGTAATGACTCTATGTCAAAACGTGAAGTATTTGGCTTTCTTTCTTTTTTCTTTCAGGGGTAACGCTTATTTCGGGTAGTTCTACGGTACCGTTATTGCAAACACTTCAATGATATCTTTTTTTGTTTTGTTTTTGTTTCCGGGTTTAGCATTTTTACGCATTTTTCTCCGCGAAGAAAGGTGCGCATGCACTGTCTCAAAAGCGTGTTCGTACTCGCCGTGTCTGCTTCTCCTTGCCCAGGGGTTGCTGGTGACATCTGAACAGGATTGCAAACCTGGAGACTGGGGCATAAAAGAGAACACAACAGAAGGTGAGAAAGAGGAGAGCAACGTCTCAATCGTTCACAATCCATGCTCAGCTTACACCAGCTCGCCTGCCCTTCTGACTATTTTTTCAGTATGTAATCAGAACAGCGAGCTCTGATTGGCTCTGATCGGAGGCACAGTGCAGGTAGACCTCAATGCTTGCTCTGCCCTTCAGGCTTACCCCCTATCTTTCCACTCGAGGCCGATCAGAGCTCCGGCGTCTCCCCGACGCCACCGCAACCCCTGCGGAAGAAGCAGACGAGACTTGCGCTCCGCATACAGCTGTACCTTAGCGGATCACCGATGAAGGCTTTGTTGTCGAGAGACGAATGCGTCGTGAAACCGAGGAGATGAGCAGACGAGAGCGCGTGGGGAATGTTACAACGCCACGAAAGCTTGGTCGGATTGTTGAGTTGGGTAGACCTAAAGAGGCGGGCTGTCTCCACTGCGCCTCGTCGAACGCGTTAGAGCACCGGTGACCTGCATTTGGTTCTCGCATTCGAGGCACGTCCGACGAGAGCAGTGTAAGTCAAAAGGCAGCTTGATTTTAGGTCTACCCACTGACCGTTTAAATCAGGAGCTCTCACGCTCTGACATCCCTGCGAGCGCTAGCGCACGCAGCTGAGAGGAAAACCGACGCCTTCATGTGAGTGATGCTTGCCTGACGGGAACGGGAACTAACTTCATTTCTCAACCATTTGGAGATGCGGTATGCGAAACGTTCAACGCTTTCTAAAAAGGATTTTTCCATTGGTTTAGGAATGGGATTTCAGATTACGGTTTAGAGAATGCCATTTCATCGAAGCACGTTTTAGAGAATGGGCACGTTTTATCGAAGCACGGTTTAGAGAAAGCAGAGCCTCAGTTTAGAGAAACGCCGTTTATCGAAAAGGGGACGCTTTTTATAAAAAAGGCTTTCCTACTTCTCGCGTGTATCACTGGTCCGCGTGCTAGCCATGCCCCCTGCTGCGCTCTCTGCCGCTTCGCGGCGGCAGTCTGCGGCGGCTCATTACAAAAATGTTAACTCACCTGATTTACCTGCACACGCCGCTTCGCGGCGGCCGAATTCGCTAAAAGGAGGCTCATCGCCATTTTCTCTAAACTGGGTTCTCTATAAAGGCATTCGATAAACCGGGGTCGGTAAAACGGCGTT
>JAZHYW010058412.1:0-81700 GCA_037355805.1 Ixodes ricinus
TTGATGTGGCAAAGAGTGGCCCAACATTGGCCCAATGAACCATATGTTTCCCAATATTGGAATCACATTGGACAATAATGGACTATCAAAGGCAATGGTTTTCCAATATTGGTAATACGTTGGCATAGGCTGGTCAACATTGGACTGTCAAAGCCAATAGCTTTCCAATATTGGAAATACGCCGGCATAAGCTGTCCAATATTGGACTGTCAGAGCCACTGGCTTTCTGATATTGGCTTTACGCCGGCATAAGCTGTCCAATATTGGACTGTCAAAGCCAATAGCTTTCCAATATTGGATATCGCCGGCATAGCCTGTACAATATTGGACTGCCAGAGCCAATGGCTTTCCGATATTGAATATACGTTGGCTTAAGCTGGTGAATATTAAACTCTCAAAGCCAAGTGTTTTCCAATATTGGTGATGTCTTGGTATAGGCTGGTCAATATTGCACTGCCATAGCCAATGGCTTATCGATATTTGTGTCGCCTAGGCTATAAACCCGCGACCATTTTTTTGCATTGCAGAGGTAGGAAAGTGAAAAAGAATCATTCCCGCGCTCGCTCGGAGCAAGAATTGTATTTAGCCTACTTCATGGGGCGTACGTCGCCGGTGCTTTATAACCGCGATCACAAATACGTCCTTAGCTGCCTATAGGACTATTGCAGTTTGTTTGCCGGCTGCTCTTCTTTCGCATTGCCTTACCTCGGCGTTGAAAACTGAATTCCGTTCTTTAGATTTAATAATTTTTGTCTTTTCTAGTGTATTTTGTATGTACATGCATTACGTAGCGTTAACGTCTTCTACTTTGTCCGTGCCCCTGCCATGTTTGTATTTCTTTCTGCGTGCTCTAGTTTTTATGTTTAATGTTTCTGTGCATATTTGTCATTGACGACGCAGGTGTCGACAAACATAAAGCCGCCGCTTACGCTGCCAACCGAAGTGACTTCTATTCTCAGTTTTACGAGAGTCTATCGCGCTAGAAAGTCGTCTATTGGACTCGAATGAAGTCTCAAGAGGGCTGCTTCGACTGCCAGTGCACATGTCATCAGTGTAGGCAGAACAGCGACGTAGCAATCGCGACGCGAGAGCATACTGCGCCTCCATCTGGCCGGCCGCGCTCGCTCTGCGGAAATGTTAGCGAGGTACTCTCGAGCCCCGTTAGCTTACTGAAGTTGGAAGGCGCTACTTTGTCGTCACGAATCCTTTGCCCTTCGAACGGTTGAGAAGCCGTTGCGCTCGGCGTATCCTACGCAGCATCTTTCCGAAATTGTTCGTGCAGCATCGCAACCGATTCATCGTGTGTTGAAAGTCGAACGATGTGCTGTCCGTGGTGTCTTTTATGTGTAACTCTTTCATACAAAACATTTGAAGTTTAAAAACGTGAACCTAACAGTGTACACATAATTTTAAATTTATTGATAAAAAGAATATATATATATATATATATTTATTTATTTTTTGTGGACATCGTGCGCAAAATATAGTCGCGCTTAGTTCTTCATTCTAAATTTTTATGTGAGTTACGTATACGACGTAAAATATTGTCTTCAAACCTGCCCCGTTTAGAATCACTTTTGGGCTGGACAGCTTATTTAGAAATTCAAAATCTGGCCTTCAGAGAGCTGTCCTGTTCAATCGGTATTGGCAGCAGGGTAGACGCTATGCGTGTTTTAGGCCAATTCTGTCTCCGGTTAGGGTCACGTGACTACAGTCTCGAAGCTAGTGATAAGGCAGAGCACGGAACCTGACTAAAAGCCCAAGGCCACGCATAACATCCACTGCACTATCAACCTTGGGTACAAGTGACTAAACCTCTGGTTGGGTTCATTGTTGAGATGGGCCTGAAGATTAGCCTTTGTAAGCGCGCCCCCGTTCTGGGCTGCTTTCTTTCTACTCCTTCTCTCATTTTCTCCCTCTCCCTAAGATGAAGGCGTGGTGGACGGTGCGTACTCGCCGGACCAATGAGGCGTTTACTTTTTATTGCTTGAATCCGTTCTCTGTGCGCGGGTAACGGCAGAAGCGTGATCACGTGGTTTGACGGATGACGCATTAGCCGTTTACAAACCCGGAATGCCTGCGAAGACCTGACCTAGTCGACCTAGTTTCGCGTGTGATGCGGCCTGCGGGCCTGCTGTAGATTTCGCTTCTGTGGTAGATGTGGTAAATCTAGTTCTTAGAGTTCTGATCACCAGCAGCGGAGTTTCGTCATTAAGTGCACACAGTGACGACGTCGTCGACGTGCCGCGCAATGCGACTCGAGCGGATTGCCAAGACCACGGATATTCTTTCGGCAGCGCCTACACACCGGTGATCTTCCTTTGTTGGGGGAATAGATGTGACCACTAGCTTCGACGGACCGAAGACACAACTGACCGCCTTCTCTTCCATGTGAGTGACAAGGAGAAGTTCTCCTGACCATTGGGGATAGGTATTCTTGCAACGCAATGTACGTTGTGTCCCTATCCGATGAGATTGAACCGTGTCGAACTCTGCGCCAGGAATCTCCGACGAGTTCAACGTGTAATCCAGAGCGATCGGCGCGAAAGGCCCTGTACAGCGCTATTTGCAAGTGCTTTTTATTCTAATGGACCGTGAGAGACGTTCAGAATAGTTATTTTTGAGCTCGAAGTCATTTTTATTTATCTATTTTTTGTTAAAATATGGCTGTCTTCTTAGCGGTGGATGTGTGCTGTAATAACAAGTCCTCCCGGTATTTCCAAGCCGAATACCACAGGGCGTTGTGTAGTTCTTATTCGCCGAGGTTTGGCTTGTTGGGTGCGAGTGCAGTGTCAGTTATGTCACCGCGCTCTGCGAGTGTAATTGCCAGTAATTGTCTCTACACGACAAGCTATTTTATCTGCGCGATTTATTTTAAACTCTTGATTGATTCAAGCATCAAGTTCTGTTCAAATGTCATGTTGTTACGTATACCGGGGTATTTATTGAATTGTTAATTTAGTAGTGCGTTTGACACTGGTGAGCTGAAGACGGAGGCCAGCGGTTGCATTTATAAATTGTAAATATTATGGAGGCAATATGGGTACAACAATAACTACATATTTCCGTTCCGCAAATACCGTAAATCTTAAAAACGTTTTTTTTTTCAAATTAACGTAGAAATATTGGTGTGAACTTAAATGGCGAGATTGTAATTCTTAAGACTTGTTAAAGCTAGATGAAAGGTTGAGGGACGCCATAATGTTGCAAGAGTAGAGTTAAGCAATTTATGAACTAACCTTCGTACTATTTGAATAATTTTCTAAACCACTATCAATATTTTAATCTAGATCGATCGAGCTCTGAGTAAGGACCAGTCGGACGATCAAAACAATAGTAAACGCCTGGGCCGTCTTTCTAGAAACAGCGTCTCAGCTGAGACGGGGGGGGGGGGGAAAGTACTGTCAAAGCCAGCGTACGAGCTGAACGGGACTCAAATACCGACTCAAGACGCTCGCGCGTCCCATTCTTTACAGTGCTTTCCTTCGCCCAGTCTAAGCTGAGACACTGATTCCACCAAGCCGGCCCCGGTGTTTTACCTGCGCATCTATTTATTTTAGAAGGTAGTACTAAGTTTTTTACATACAAAATAACGAAAAATAATTCACTGGAAAAGAAAGTTTATGATATGGAAAAGTAAACATAAAAAAGTCGGTAGGCCTTTCCGAGGTTTTATACTTGCAGAGCAACTGAGCCGATTAATCGAATGGTTAATTAAAGGGCGCCGAATAATAATGAAGCTATTTTTTATTTTGATATTCATTTTTGACAAGCGTAAGAGAGAACTGAGAGCCTCTGAAACCCTTCACCTGAATCCGAACCACCGCTTCTGTCTCTTTCAGAATCTTGTGGCCAGGCCCCTGCGTGGAATCCCTTTGCCCAGCTCTTCACCCAGCCCTCTGCCCTGTCCACTACCGAGCGTGCCGCCGAATCTGCCTAGGCCCCCTGGTTGCACAATTTTTTTAATATTTTTATTCGATTTAATTAAATTATGAACTATCAAATGTTATGAACAATTCCTTTGCATGCTTTATTGATTTCTAAAGTGTCCAAATGTGGTAAAATTGCTGCATTTATTAGATTTTAGTATCAGAAAGAAAACAGTGCTTGAGGAAAAAGGGCAAGGGACTTGCTTGGTTCTCTGCACTCTTTTTGTGACACGGGTTAGAACACTGACTGAAAAATAGCATCCAATAATGTCATAGACAATGGATGCAAAAAATAGCCACTGTATTAAACTTGATGCCAATATTGGAATAGCCAATATTTAAGCCAATGTTGGAAGAGCCAGCGTGTAATGCACTGGATGCCAATGTTGGTTCAGCCAACGGTGAAACCTCTATGCCAATATTGGATAAAAAGTGCAAACCACGTTGGTCCAACGTGGGCTAGAACGTTGGCAAACCAGTGGTCCAACATTGGCACCAATGTTGGACCACTTATGGATCGGGTGGCGTTTTCGAAAATGCCAACGTCAGACCAATATTGGAACCATTTTTTGCCAACATTGGTCCAACGGGGGTCCAACAATGGTGTGCTGCCTGGGGTGCTGGCTTCTCGTCCGATGTGAGACGCTCGAAATTGAGCCGGCGGCGACACAGACGCGAGCTAGGGCTCCCTGCGTGGATCCACCAGCGATGACGCGTAGAGGGGAGGGGCGGATGTGCAGACCTTATCTTCTAGATGGTATGTTTATTCTTAAGGTAACTAGAACAGTATGCGCGATCGGCCGTAGTGTAGGTTTTGCAAAGCGTCAAAGATTATCAACATGTGGCGGCGCTCATTAGCCGCGCACGCAACTTCGAACACTTCGCGAGGCACGCATCGCACTTCACATGGGCAATCGCAGCAACTAAACATTGTGATTGTTCTACTGTACTCACCCTGAGATGCCGAAGATATGGTATACTTTGTTTCACCTTCCGATGGACCGCTGCGGACGCTACGAGTCACCCCAGGCAATCCAGCAGCGTGAGCGTGCTACACGCACGGCGCGCGTTGCCATGCCCTAGGGACACTCAGAAGGCACTGGATTGGTTTCGATGGCTCTCGGGCTGTCTGTTGCGGTCCACCGTAAGGTGAAGTAGACTATAGCGGTTGCCATCGGGGAAGTTATATTTGCCGTAGTATATGGCGTGGTACCTGAACTTGGCGTTGACATTTTTGGCGTACTTGTCGTGCTTAGCGTCGCACTTGAAGTTGTAATTCGTGGTGTACTTGGCGTCGTATCTGCAGTCGTGCTTGGCCATGTAGTTGAAGCTGTTCTTGGAGGTGCACCTGCCATTGTTGTCACTACTGTCACTGCAGTCGTTAACATGCAATATGAGCGATCACCTTCCAATATTTATGTGCATAAATACGCGCTTAAACAATAAAGCTATAACAGTGAATCACTTTTGGTTAAGAGCATAACACAACATAGTCTAGATGCTTTCAGAATGGACATTTATGAAACGAATTGGGATTCAATTTTTAATGCCGATAATGCAAAAATTGCCTATGATAGCTTTTTAAATACAGTTAAAACCAATTATAAACGACACTTTGCTTACAAATCAATAAATAAAGTCGAAAAAAATCAGGAAGCCATGGATAACTCCGGACTTGCTTGATAAAATACGTATAAAAAACCTGTTCTATCAGAAATTTCACAAAACGAGAAATCTGTTACAGCTTTCAAGGTTTAAATCATACTGGAACCAATTAACGAAGCTGCTAAGAAATTGATAAAGCTCTTTATTACACTCATGTTTTCCAGAGACAATCTGCTCATACGGATCAAGTCTGGCGGACGTTAAACTCCCTAACGGCTAGCGGTCCAACACAACAGCCTTTTGGAAAGGTCGTTCACGAAGGAGTGTCCTTGACTGGATGCTCTCTAGCGAATACTTTCAGCGACTAGTTTGGAAGCTTGGTTAGTGACGACAGCAATGCCAATAAATCTTGTAAATACATAGACTTCTAAAATAACCATTCAATTTTTTAAACCGGTTACAGATTCTGAGGTGTATTCTGTTTTTATGCAGTTAAAAAATAGCAGTTGTTGTGGCTGCGATGGTTTACAAATTCCACCGATAAAGTATGTTGTCGACGTATTAACAACATGTCTGTGCTAGATTTGTAATATATCTCTAACAACCGCAGTTTTTCCTGCCGGCATGCGAAGAGCGAAAGTATCTGCTTTGCATGAGAAGGGAGATAAGAACGTTCTCAGTGACTATAGACCTATTTCTATTCTTTCCGTTTTTTTTTGTTTTGTTTTCAAAGCTTAGAAAAAATTATACAGGCTTGTTATATACAGTGTTTCGATAAACACAATTTGCTGACCTCCGCACAATGTGGGTTTATAAAAAAATCTATCAACTGAGTTGGCACTGCTGGACCAAAAAGAAACCATTCTCAAAAAACTTCAATGAAAGAAAGCTGGTTCTGGGTTGGGTGCATTTATCGATATCACAAAAGCATTCGACTGCATAAATCTCAATATGTTACTTCGTAAACTTGATTTCTATGGTAGTCGCGGTTTGCCTTATTGCTTTTGAGGTCCTATTTAGAGCATCGTAATCAGTGTGTTTTTATTCCTATACATTCATCTGATATCAAACCAGTTAGGTCTGGCGTCCCACGGGGACCATCCGTGGGCAATTTCTTTTAATATCTATATAAAGGATACTGTCAATATAAATCCAACGGCAAAATTTGTAATATACGCTGAAGACAGCAGCACATTTCTTTCCGGCACAAGCAGCGATGAACCTATCGATGTGGCCAATTTAACATTGTCTAAATTTACGCCTGGGCACGAGATAATGGTCTGAACATTAATACCGAGAAAAACGAAAGCCATAATTTTTCGTTCAAAAAACAAGAGTATATTAATATTGCGAGACATCGTATTGAACTCCGCCCCAATAGAAATTTTTAGCACTTTTAAAACTCTCGAAGTATTCTTTTCAGAACGAATATCTTGGGATAACCACAGTGATCACTTAGCCACAAATCTGTCACGTGTTATAGTGCTAACATACCGTGACGGTTCTTCCCTACCCATTAATGAAAAACTATTAACATGCAATGCCCTGTTTCAGTCCCATTTAAATTAGTGTAGCCTCGTTTGGAGTAATACGACTTTGATAAACTTGCAGAAACTATATTTATTTAAAAAAATATTGAGAATTATTTGTAATGTGCCTTATCATTACCATAGTGATGGCTTGTTTCGAAAGTTCAATATGCAAAAATATTTAATCTCTATGAATATAGATTATCTATCAGCTTAAAGCTCGAGAACAAAAAAAACGCGTTTCTTGTTAGAGTTATTTGAGTTAGTGCCAAACGATCACGTCTATTTAACCCGACACATGCAATACTGGAAGGTTGCCGGCTGTAAGACAAACTATGGTTCAGAAACGCTACGTTACACTATACCCAAATAGCTCAACTACCTCGCCAGCAACTAACTTTTTATAGACTCTGTATCAACTAAATATATGTGTTTATTTTATTTGCGCTTGCGATTCTTCATCGATGCATACTATGTAATGTTACCTATTATATACGTGTTTGTTTGAACTGTATAGGGTTATTTGTTAGGGCTACAACAGTGGCTGTGTTCCAAAATTTACTCCATCCGACTCCGGAGTAAAGGTTTCGTACCTTGGCGTTTCAAAACTTACTCGCGCTTACTCGATGACGTCAGAACTCGCGTTCCAGAAGCGGGTTATTTACTCCGGAGTAATCTACCCACGCTACCCTCCTCGATCGGGGGGTAACGCCGGATCAAATCGAGTAAATACGTCACGTGATCTGTTCGTCGTCTGCTTCCTGCGCCGACAGCCATCAATACTCGTTTGCTCCGTTGGCTTAGGCGGCAGACGTTCGAATTAACAAAGAATGAGGTGCGGCCATTTATGTGTGGTTATTGCGATTTGCTTTTTCAACGCAGGAATTGATTGCACTACATCCAGATTGTGTACTATCGGGGAAAATGAAATGCGAACAGAAGAACGCGTGGCTTGCCGCACAGGCAGCGCCACCTCGGAAGTGAGCTTAGGGCCGAGGGTAGCGTGGCCTACCCGATGTGTTCACGCCCTACGCTCGTAAGCTTCGGCGTGCGCCAGCCAGTAGCGCTGAAAGCCATCACCGCTATCTTTGCTGGCTCACGCGTGCGATGCGAAGACGCTCGGCCCACGCGCCGAGCAGACAAAGATAGCGGTGACAGCTTTCAGCGCACTGAGAGCGCACTGCCGAAGCTTGGGAGCGCCGAGCGAAGTGCGTGAACACATCGGAGTAGGCCGCGCACCCTCGCTCCTAGGCTCACTTCGCAGGTGGCGCAGCCTTTACGGAAAGCAACGCGCTCCTCTGTTCGCATTTCATTTTTCCCGATAGTACCTTCCCTCAGGAAGGTATACTTGTTATTGTCAGAGTGCGAGCGTAAACAGGAGCTTCTCCGCATCCTCGTCCTCGGCGTTGGAGGGAACTCCGTATTCTTACGTTAAAATATGAAAATGTTCGAACGCAGTAGATAATGTGGAAGGTTTTGGATTTTTTTCTCCCCAGAGTGTGTGTAATGAGAGGATAACGCTTGTAAAGCAGTGAATTCGGCATCGAAGATTTTATCTATACGATCAGTCAACAACCCCACCACATCTCCCTCCCCAATAAGTTGTCTATAGCGGTTTCGAAGTGCTCTCTGTGATTTTATAATCATATTCGCGTCAAAGCGAACGCAAGTTACATATCACTGTTGAGAAAGCCCTATGCGCTCTACCGCTACACCGTGTGGAAGCAATATCCGCAAAACATAATCGGTGCTAATTACGATGAGTTGAGGCTGTTTATGGCACCTGGACTAGACTTACAGCGATGGCGAAGATTAATCAAAACAAAAATATTGATGTCTAACTGAAAGGAATAAGTAAATTTTATCTCAATATACAGCCCAAAAGGAAGGTGAGCAAAAGGAGCTGGTGGAGCCATCTCAGAAAAAACCGCGTCGTCATTGTCAAAGAAAAACTTTGAAGCGGTTAACATTATCGTCTCCATGTGATTTCCCCATGATCAAAAGAGATGGTCTGCTATTTTCCGCCATCGCTGCTATGTTTTCTTTTTGCCGTAGCCCAAGACGAAGCCAATCCGCGTAGTGTCCAGGTGACTTATCCCGGCCGTTCCAAAATCGAGTCGCGGATCGTCTACTCGCGATGTCACGTGGTATTACCCGCTGACTTAGGAGACAAGTTACTCGGGTAAGATTTGGAACATAGCCACGGAGGCGCGGATGGCGTGGCTGTGAGGCGGCGTGCGGAGCAGAGAAGATATAGTGCGGCGACACGCCGCGCGTGCGCCGTCGTCCCTTCGTTTGTCCTCTGTCTTTCTCTATGTCCTCGGTAGAACGTAGTAGTCGACGAAAGCGTCGGTCCCTTTGCAAGCCGTAGCTGCGCGTTGATGTCTGGTCCGAAGTGCCAAGATGTGCCGGTCGCGTATCACTCCGCGAGCACCACAGACGCAAGCAACGCGGTCGTTCTCCGTGTCGTCTGCTTCCCAGACTTTGAAACCATGTTTTAAAACATCGTTCGGGTTATAAAACAACGCGATTATACTGTACCCAGTGGCTACACATAGGCATGTGTTCCAAATCTTACTCAAATGGATCCGAGTTACTCCGGTGGATCGTGTCACGTGACAACACAGATTGAAAAGCGCTGGACGCGGGTAGGTTTTAGAACGCCAAGGAACAAAACCCTTACCCTGGAGTAAGATCGAGTAAATTTTGGAACACGGCCATAATGTTCCCTGGTTAAGGAACCTCCCAGTTCATTCGATTTTAGTGCAGTATGTATATTTCGCAAGCGCAAAACGAGAAACATGCTCCGCCCGAAAGTCGGCGCCAGCAAGTTCGCTTTTCCTTATGAAGGTTGGATCCAGCTCGGCGCACGTGACTGCTTCTCCGTCAATACGAAGTTGGCGGCGCAGGAAAAGGAACACGATACTCTGACTCTGCAGGCAGAGCCTATATAGTTACTCTAGCCTCTTCTGTCATACTGCGCCATCTCACGGCGTGTGTTAGAAATGAGAGCTAATCTTCGAGTGCCGTTCAGACGCCCCTTCTCCTTTTCCCTGGAAATCATACATTCCGTGGTTTTCAATCTTTGTCAACATGATCAGGCTTATATTTTTTTCCGCAGGCCCTGGCAACAAAGGTAAGAAAATCTAAAAAAAGTAATTCGTGAGAAAAAAAAAGTATGGTCAACATGTGAGCATACTGGTGTAGTCTAATCTATAATGCGTCTTGTTAGTCGCTTTGTTTGGTTTTTTTTCTTTTTTACAGCGGTTAAGGAGCTAGTTTCCCCAGCATTGTGTCCGTCAGCAAATAAATGATGACACTAAACTCTGGACAGCTACCGCCATCTATAAACGACGAGACAACCGGCTTGCCGGTTGTCTTGTTGTCGCCGTCGCTTATAGATGGCGGCAACCTTTCCAGCCTTTCCAGCCTGTTTTAGCCTGTTTTGCGGCTGGCTATTACTTCATTCCCACCATAGTACAGCTTCGCTGGTCTTCCTTCTTCACCAGAGTGGAAAGGCTGAAAGTTTTTTTAGATCGCTCAAGGCGGACAAGAAGAACAATCACCCTCTTGGTTATATCAGTTACAAACAAGGGTAAAAAAAAAAAGAAAAAAATCTAGAAGGGCGAATGACGTCATAACCCGTAGCTCCTCTAAGCCACTTTCTCTTGAAGCTCTCCTCTTCCCCACCCTCCCCTCCGAATCCTTGTTTCCGACCCGGACTTCCGGTCATGTACTAAAATATTAAGGTGCTCTAGTTGGTTCAACATACTGAAATTTTCAAGCGCAAGGGACAGACAAGGGCATGAAGTCATATTTTATGCTGTGTCCTTCTTCTCTCTTTTTTTTCCCGCATAAGACTTTTTTTTTCTTTTTTATTTCCATGTTAGCGATATGACCCTTCTCTGTCATACGACGTGACATTCGTTATAGGCTACGAATCACGCTTGTTGTGTAACATATATGTGATTTTGCTAGTTGTTTTCTTGCGCCCTTTTATTTTATTTCTCATTTTACTGAATGTATCCTTCACACTGCTGAATGTTGGACTAGCTGTTTCATTGTGTCTTCTTTTTATTTTTATTTTTTACCGAGTATGCCATGTTTTGCTGAATGTATATTCTTTGCACTGTTGACTGCTGAACTGTTGGGGGGCAGAGGCTCCGTCAGGCTTCACGCCTTTATCTCTTCCCCCTGGGCGGAAAAACCCGCCAAACAAATAAAGAAACAAAAAAGTAGACAGGACATCGCTATGGACCCTTTTCACAAGGGCTCCGCCATCTTGAATTAGCGTCACTTCCAGTATGGGTGAAAGCATTGTTTTGACGTCGCCACGCCCATAGAAGACATTTAGGATATAAGCGTAACCGACACATATTCTCGTTTTGCCTTCTCTCTATTTTTTAGTATTTACATGTTGAAGCTTTTATTATTTTTTCTTCGCCGATACGGGAGACGCGTATTAGGTGGACGGGGACGAGTACACGAAACATGTCCATACTCACCACCGGCGTCTCCCGTCATGCCCTGACTAGATGATGGTTGTATGTACGGAGAGGATGGCAATTTAGTGGGTTCTACGGTTTTACCCGTCAGATATGGAAACCGCCGCAACCGGATCGTCGGCGAACGACTGAGCAGGCTACTTCCTTCATTGTGTAACACAATCAATTTTGTTCTCGTCAGATGGTTACCACCACGCAAGTAATAGTGTTTAATGTGGAATATCGGCGATCGTCTGACAAATATGTTTACATCGATAGCAAGCCATGTAATTCTTATCGCGGCAACTTAAACAGAAACAATACGAGGGGCGTTCATAAAGTTCGTATCATTGTCACGAAGGAATAAAGATTGATCAATGAAACTTTAGTAGGAGTTGAGACTTTCTCTACATGTTCGCCACCAAGCGTTATCCACTTTTGCAAGTGATGGACCACATGCCGGAGGCCATTGTTTTAGAACTCCTCGTTTTGAGTGTTCAGGAATCGCACCACTTCAGCAATCACTTGGTCGTCGTCCTTGAAATGCTTTCCTCTTGTTTGGCCACTCTGGAAGCGTCAACGTCATTTAATCATAGTTCCATAAACTTGGGCGTTGTGCCAGAACAATGCTCCCAGATTCTGATGAATATCCTTGGCATTGCTTCCCCTCAAATGAAAAAAAAAGGATCATTGCATGTGCTTGGCACCGACGGATGGTGCCATTTTGGTTTCGACTCCCTAGCGGCGTTCCGCGCTACTATAGCACGCGATGTGTACACTGTGCGGAAACTAGAGGGACGAGCGCTCATGTTGATGCCTGTTTTGTTCCGCTTTTTTAATTTTTTTGTGCCGATAATTTGGACTTTATGAACGCCCCTCGTATATTGATCTAACGTGTTCAACTAGTTCAACTGAATACTACCGAATTTAAATGCTGATTATTCCCGCGCACACCCACGAAAGATACGTCTGGGGAAGGTTCATGCCAGATAACAATATACAATTTTTCTGGTTTTATCGCCGCATTGCAACCATGCATATGGGTCGTTGTAATATTCTAGGCTAACGTTGCTGCTGCTGGACTGACTATAGTCAACTTTGGTGGTGAGGGCAAGAACAGAGAAGCCCGGTCCGTACCAAAACTGGCCCAAAGGATTGGCCGAGCCCGGGATGAAGTTATAGACCAGAGTCTGCTCTGTTTCATGGGCGGCGCCATGTTTGTTTATGCAGACGCCATGACACAGTACGGAGTCTGGGCTTTTTGCGAGACTCCGCTTTTTCAGAAACCTTCGCACATATCCTAGTACGAGAACGTCAGAAATGCATAGTCATGAAGCTCCAAGAACAACGCAGATGCCAACAGTGCCGTAAGAAGCAAAAAAAAAAAAAAGGAAAACCTTGTTTTATGCGCAGCCTTTTTCTTCACGAGAGCTTGCATTTGAGATTATTCTTTCCCGTCCTCTTCGCTGGGGGCTAGGATTTCGGACACTAGTGTCTATACGGCTAGCAAGTGTTCCAAAATGCGTTTTTGGCGCATCGGAACGCCAGGTTCAGCATTCCAATCAGAGGGCAACAGAGAGAACTCGTAGGAGATGACGAGGCAACCAAGCAAGCGCCATCATCGGTTCAGGGCGGGGAAACACACGCACGACGTGTGCTAGAACCATATGAACTTGCAGGCCGTATAGGGAGCATTCACTGGCGGCCATAGCTGCGTGCGCGACTGCTGACTGCGACCTTCCATAGTTCTTTTGCCACGTGGATGCATTCCGCACCATGAAACTTGTCGGTCTTTGTAGGCTATTAATGTGAGCTCATTCTGAGCAAGCGCTCTAAGCATCGCCCTCAAATATGGCGTCCGGTGAATACGCTCTATAGGAAACGTAGTACGTCGACGCGTTCGCTCGCTGACAGAGGCAAATAGCGCTAAGCGCGAGCCATCAACTTACGGGCTCTCATGGAGTCATCTCACGTGTCTTGTTTTTCTTTTAAAGCGTGACAGGCTTTTTAACGCTACTCCCAAAATCTTGTCCGTTGGTCGGGTCCATCCGTCCGTCCATTTTCAGTTAGATTTAGCGAGAATAGTGGCATTACGTGACGTCACCTGACGTCACGTAACCTATACACCTTGGGGAAATCGACGACACGTGACCTATACATCAACTTAGTTTCCCCGCTAAATTTATCGGGAAAATTCACGTCGGGGACAATGCATAAATTCAGTTTTCCCGCGAAAGTTAGCGGCAAATGGTCGTCACGCGAACTACACACCAATTTAGTTACCCGCTAAATCTAAATCTAGATTCCCCCTCTAAATTTAGCGGGGAAAATCGACGTCACCTGACCTGACGTCGCGTGACCTATACAACCATACAGTTTCCTCGCTGAATTAAACAGGAAAATATGAGTCGTGTGCGCATAAATTCCCTCACTAACTCCCTATAATTCATTTTATGCATTATAAAACTTTGAAGGTAGAGGTAGCTGCCAATATTTCATCTTCAAATACCGCAGATGAAGTCGTTCGCGGGATTGTTTTATTATTATATTTATCCTGACAAACGTTGAACCAACTCAAGTTGACAAATAATGCCGGCCGCGCTCCTGTAGCGAAGAAGGTTTGAAGCGTGAAGTGCTTCCAGCGGGAAGCACTGTAATTAATATTCGTTACTCGACGTTCCCGCGATCCATGAGGATCATGCCGGTCAAATGAAACCCCTCGTGGGGAATCCTAGTATTCCCTGGAAGTGATGTGATAATAGTGAAGATGTTATAACCAGAAGCATCATCGTTGGCTGCTGCGGCTGTTGTCTGCGTTGCTCATCGGGCAAACGGCATCGCGACTGGAGATCTGAGCAGGGATCCAAGGAAGGACGCCAGCGTCAAGACGTTCACCCAACATCACAACAGAGTGAGCCCAACCACCCCGGTGGGGTCCTTTAGTAACAAAAGCATTCCGGAGCCGTCCGTTTATTGGTCGGTGAAGCCACGGCGCTCTTAGCTTCATGCCTCAGTGGCTTGGTTGACTTCATTTGTGAAGCCAGGTTACCCGCATTCTTGTCACCCTTTATGTGCGTCAGCTTCTATATGAGCTCTTGGAGAATTGGTGTACAT
The DNA here is from genome assembly GCA_037355805.1 of Ixodes ricinus. Lineage (NCBI taxonomy): Eukaryota > Metazoa > Arthropoda > Arachnida > Ixodida > Ixodidae > Ixodes > Ixodes ricinus. The sequence continues at coordinate 14,662 of JAZHYW010058412.1, forward strand.
AGAAGAAAGAAAAAAAAAGCCTAGTTTCTACGAACGTCCTGTAAAATAACAACTCCGGTTGTTTCGATGACGGACTTTGATATAGTCGCCACTGAAAGCCCAAATCATGACCGAATTTCGGTAAAAAAGTAAAACATAAAAATGGAGCGCCGTTCCTTTCGCTGTTTCTTTGGAAGCGTAACGAGTTCCCGTTCCAGTTCCACTGAGGCAGAATGGAATAGCAGCGCTCTTCCGTTCCTCCTAAGAAGAAGGTGCTCCAGGAATGCCTCGAAAGGCCGTTCCGTATAACAGTGCTCCATGTTGAGGACCGCACTGCGACACCGCTGCAATTCATTTCCGCCGATGCTCGCTTTCGTGCCGATTCTCGAGAAATTCTTAGCTGCTGGAAGCTTTTCTGCCGCGTCCATGTTGCCGTTGTGTATTGTACTCGCACAGTAAATTCACGTTTGTTTCTTCGGCCGTAATTCTGCGGACATGACGAGAGTTAGGAAACGCAAACACACTGGTGCGTCCGCGGGAACAGGATGCACCGGGGACACACCCATAGCTTGTATTCACTGGCTGCCCTAGCTGTACGCGCGACTGCTGAGCGCGTACGGAAGGCGAGCTTCTACAGTTATTTTGCGACGTGCATTCCGCACCTTGAAGAATGCCGGTCTTAGCAGCCTATTAATGTGAGCTTGTTTTGGGCACGCTCTCTAAATATCGCCCTCAAATATGGCGTCCAGTGAACACCCCCTATTCTTCCAGCCCAATGGCCTCTCGGTTTTCTTTTTAAACACCAGCTAGCACTAGGCGTGGATACACGTGCGCATCCGTAGGTAGGTACGGGTGCGAGAGAACAGAAAAGAAGAATACGGCGGTGACATGATTGGAGAAACCAGGCGGTGCAGCCATCCATACCGTCGTCCTCGTCAGGTCGAAGGGCGAAGGGGAATCGAAGGGGAGGACCGCCGGCAGCCTGGAACCGTTGCCGCCTACAAAGGTCTCCCCCACAACCTGACGCGGCCGGCTGCGCTCCAGGGTCGCCATGTCAACGGGCAGAAACAAACCGGCCCGCTTAGCGAATACCGAGCTGCTGCGGTGGACAGCCGGCCGTAGCGGACTCGCCCCTTTTTCGCTCTCTCTGCCCGCTCATGTCGTTCTTTTCGAACACCCAACAACAAAGACCGCTGATTCATCTGTGCTACATTACTTCCATATTTGTTTCGTTGCCTCATAACCGCGCGACGGGAAGAAGTGTCATTTTGGGTTGTTTCTGACAGGAATCGGGCGACTACTACGCATCAATATCTTGCGAGCTACGCCAGGGTCGGCTTTTCGGGGAACGCGGTTACCTCTTCCGGCGGATAAAATAGCCGCAGGAAGGATTTTCTGCTCATATGACCGGCTCAGTGGGAAAGAGGTACTTTTGTGAGAACAATTCGCGTAAACTCTTTTCAGACGGTGTCATGCCTAGCGTAGCTTCCACAGTGCTCCAGCTCAGCACTGCTTCGAGAGCACGTTACTTCGCCCATACAAAACAAATTGGGGGGAGGGGGGGGGAGGTTGTGTGTATGTTTATACAGCCTAGAACTTGGTCTGCCTACAGGGGCGACGAGTCTCCCAGCTGTAGATAAGCAATTAAGCCAGCGCAGTACAACCGCTAGCCTGGGGTCTTTAACGTGCACCACGCAGTAGTGATACACGACCGCACGCCGGTACGATGCTCATCCAGATCGAAACGGGCAGGGGCGGGGATTGAACCCAGTATCCTGGGTTCTGCAGCGTGAGCTTTCGCTCCACGTGTCCCAGCTGGTGTGCGCTAGCCCACTCGATCACGATTTTTTTTTTCTTTATTGCATGGAAAAAATTAGGGTTGTGCGAATATTCGAAATTTCGAATAGTGGTTCCGAATAATACACTATTCGATATTCGCTTCGAGAAGAACTGCACTATTCGCGTTTTTCGAAGTGTTGATTGCGGCGGGTTAGCCCCGTTGAGTACGCTTCTTACCAAGCACCGGTGTGCTGCGGAGAAGCAATACCCGCGGAAGCGAGCTCCGCGGGTGTTGCTTCTCTGCATTACATCGGTGCTCGGTAAAGCGCACTCAACGGGGTAACCCGCCGCGATAAACACTTGAAAAAGTATGAATATCGTAATTGCGTGCTTAAAAGAAAAGCATACATTCAAAGCGGGATGGTCCACCCGTGCCGATTGTATTTGAAAATAAACGGAAACTTTGTGAATCTGTATATCTACATTGCAGTAAACGTTTCAAAATTAAACTGTTATACAACTGTATAACTTAAACTGTATAACTTACACTGTTATACAAACTGTAAGGGCATCTCTGCCTATGTTAGGCAGAGATGCCCTTACAACCTGCTTTCATCATGCGTGACTCATTGTTTTTAACTCGAGCTAAAGAAAGAATATTTTATAGAGCAAGATTTGTAAGTTCACTCAATTGGGTATTGTTGGCCATCTTTATAGGATTCATTTTATGTCAAATCCATCATTTACTTGCCATCCCAAGACACCAGACCTTCAAAGATCACAGTTCATAAATATAGATAGATTAAACTTAGCTTTAAATGAACAAGTGGAACAACCTTCACAGGTTTAGCTGGGTTTTCGTCTAAGCATTATGCAATGGTAGTGAAAGTACCTAAAAAGTGCCAAAAAAAAAACTAGGACGAGGAAGTAGACAGACAAGAGTGCTCTGTCTACTTCCTCGTCCTTATATTTTTTTTGCACTTTTTTAGGTGGTCATGAACCAACTGGCCCGAATTGCTACATTAGTGGTAGTGAAAAGCGTGGAAAAACTATTCGATATTCGAATCGAAAATATTCGGCCAAAACCACTATTCGCTTCGAATTCGCTTCGAACTCAAAATCCACTATTCGCACAAGACTAGAAAAAATACTTAAAAAACAACAGAATGCCTATTTAACGTTCAATTCGTGCACTGTTCACTCATACTTCAAAACTTTTTGATGTCTCGAAGGCTAGTAAACAATGGTAGCCAGTCGGGTGCGTCTGACAGGGTATCATACACGCTTTGGACTCGAGTTACAAGGTCGATGAAATGCAAGCATACAGTCTTTGGGTGGACGTTTTCGTTTCTAACATCAAGACGGGATTTCCACATGCTGTACACAGACAGAAGAATCACAAGGTCATATAGAAAGGTATCCCCAGGTGAAACAAGTAAAAAACGAATCGTATAACTTGTAATGTCAATATCTTTCTTTAGAGTGCGCTGCAAAACATCCCAAAAGAATACTGCATCCCAGCAGTGGATAAAAGCGTGCTCTACTGTTTCAGGTGTTTTACACAGGGTACAGTTTTCTGACCAAGGTACGAATAGTCCCTTTCCTTGTAACCACACTTTGGTAGGCAATACAGAGCAATGCAGTTTAAAAAAAAAAGGTTTTAGCCGCAGGGGGAATGCACATTTTCTTTACCCGACGTAGATACATCTTGGCCGGCGTCATTGTCAAAAACAATATTCGATACATTGGCGCTGGAAAGATGACACCTACCAGGTCTCTTGTTAACTTCTTTCGTGTTAGAGTCATTAAATAATCTCTTGAAAACCTTACAGACAAAAAATTAAAGGCATCGACTACTTCTTTCAGGTACCCTATCAACACACATGTTGGGCTTCCGGCGGAAGATACAATAAAATCTGGAAGAGATGATGCCAGTCTGCTCTGTATGACTTCTCGAAGAAAAGGATGTTCTTGGTCTCTAAGAAAAAGAAATCGTGAAACCAATTGGCGTATAAATAAATGAGGAAGGCCAAGTCCACCGTCGGACACACGACGAAACAAGTTGTCGCGACGCATAGGTTCCCAAGAGGATTTCCAAACAAAAACGGCAAACACTCTGTGCAACTTTTGAATATTAGTCCGTGCACAGTGAAGGACCTGCAGGACATACCAGAGCTTGGCCGCCAGAAACACGTTGCAAACTGTCGATCGTGCAAAGATTGACAAATTCCTGTGAGACCAACTCTTTGCTCGCCTTTCTATGGCAGTCGCAACTTCGGACCAATAGGATGTGCTGTTCTTGAAGTGCCTCAAGGGCACTCCCAGGTAATCGCACGGAATGCAGCTCCACTGAATGCCTTCGTATCGTTCTGGGTTTGTGGCCCAAGCTCCATGCCAGAAACCTCTGCACTTTTCGATATTTAGTGGCTTCACAAAAGCGGCGAGTGAGCTCTATAGCGTGGGTCACGCTTTTCTTGTCCTTGCAGAAGTAGGCTACATCATCTGCGTAAGCCTGGACTTTAATTTCTGTTTTGCACAGAATGTAGCCCTGGACTTGTTCACTTCTCTTTATACTTTGGCACAAATGTTCAAGGTATAACGTAAAAAGCAAGGGGGACAAAGGACAGCCTTGCCGAACTGAAGAACGGACTGGAATTTTCGTGGTGACGTTATGGTTTATGACTAAGCTCGTATAGCAGTTACTGTAAGACATTTTAACACCTTGAAATATCATATTTCGAACGCCAACATATGAAAGAATTGTAAAAAGCACGCTATGACAAACACGATCAAATGATTTCGCGAGATCAATCTGAAGTATTGCAACTTGATTACTGCTGTCAGTTACACATTCCAATACACTTTTTGCAACGTGGACATTTGTTTGGATGGCTCTACCACGAATCCCGCAAGTCTGGTGATTCCCAACTAGATCACAAATGACACGTTGCAGTCTATTTGTTAACATTTTTGCGAATATTTTGTAATCTACATTGCATAACGTAATTGGTCTATATCCCGTTACATGTAAGAGTTTTTGTTTGTCATCAGTCTTTGGAATGAGAATTGTATGCGTACGCAGAAATGACGGTGGAAGATAATTAGTTGCATAAGCCTCTTGAAAAATCGCTAGCAAGATGGGACATGATATTTTTACGCAATTTATAAAATTCTGCAGTAATGCCATCCGGACCTGGTGTTTTTTTATTTGGAAGGGCATCTACAGCCTTTTCTATTTCATCTATGCTGAAAGGTTCCTCCAACTCGTTTGTGGACTGTTGATCTAACTGGGGCAGAAGAGATACCATTTCTTTTAGATATTCATAATCTTTCGATGTTTCATTATTGCCAAATAGCTCCTTGTAATGTTCACAAAACACATTCGCTATAATCTCTTTATCTTGAATAAGCACGCTATTTTGTTCTATTTCATGAATTTCTTTGACATCGCGTACCTTTTCTCCTCCTCCATTGCCCTTTTTGCTGGCTGTTCTCCCGAGAAATATTTTTCAGCACGCGTGCGCACAACCGCGCCTTGGTAACGATCGTGATAAAATTGATCTAACTCAGCTTTTATGCGAATTATATCTTCTAAACCTTGCCCAGGGTATTTGCATTCAAGTTCAACCAAGACGCGTAAATTATGCTGTAGCGTCTTTTCTGCCTCAGACTTCTGAAATTTTATAATACTACCTCTCTCAATTGCTAGCTGTTTGAGTTCTTGCTTGAAACGCTCCCATTTAGCAAATATATGCTCAGTTGTGTGTCCTATCTGCTGGAGCAGATCGGTCGTGTTAGTCAGAAAGATTTCATCTTTTAGCAGTTGGTTATTAAGCTTCCATTGCTTCCAGTTTGTATTTTTATTTTTACGCTTATGACCAACAGTCACTGATACTATGCAGTGATCTGTAAAAAATACTGGGTCTACCGCGTAACCATTTAAATTTTCAATCAGTTCTGTGGAGCAGTAAATTCTATCTAGCCTTGCGTGAGATGAATTTTGAAAATGTGTATACGGAAGCTGTTTTCCGCCTAGTTGAAATGAAGCAGCATCGAAAAGATTGCTTTCATCAACTAAATCCAGCAGCAGCCTCGCGCTCTTGTCAATTCGCGCTTTAGTTGGAGCTCTGTCAGCCTCATCGCAAACACAGTTGAAATCTCCTAGAAGAACTAACATCCTGTCACAAATTAAATAAGGCCGGAGATGGTGAAAAAATGTTACTCTGTTATTAACCTCATTGGGCGCATAAACACATATGACCCTCCACCTTGCTTCAAAAACTCGAAAATCGCACATAATGAAGCGGCCACAAAGGTATGTTGTGACCATTAATTCAGACAGGTGAAAAGATTTTCTAATGTACAAGAAACAGCCACCAGAAAGACCAACAGCATGGCTCACGCATACTTCATGGTCCTGCAGAAAATATTGTAAGGCACGTTCTACCTGCTCATCTGTCGAAAGCTTTGTTTCCTGTACAGCCAGAAAATCGACTTCTTTATCTTCAATTAGGCGTTTTAAATGATACTGTTTTTTTTCTAGAATTAAAACCTCTTACATTTAAAGTCGCAAAACGAGGGCCATCAACTAAGGGAGGGTGGGGAGAAGTGGGAGGAGGCGAAAGAAGGAAGGGTTTTGCCTATACATGAATGTCTAACGTGAAAGGGTAGATTTTCGCTTACTCGCGACGGTGCCAGGCGACACCCCTTTTTTCGCTTACTGTCATTAGCGTCCTTAGTGCTGACTGTTGTGTCCATTTCGATTGGGGGCTCTTCCTTGCGGTCCGATGACGTGTGGTCGTTCGTTGCATCTGCTGTCTGCCGAGATAATTTCAACGTTTCCTAGGTGTCTTCCCGCTTTGTCTCCTAGCAAGCTGTTACAACCGCTTGCGTGGTTGCGCTGGCTTGACTCTCAGAAAGTTCCTTGCCAGTTGTGGTCTTGTTGTCATCACTCGGAGGCACGGCGTCTCTAGGCCGCTCTTGTGAGGAAAGGACCTCACCGCTAGCGTCTACCACTTCGGTGATGTCAATCAATAGTTCCGAATTGGAGTCTGGTTCGATGAGAGGACCTCGTAGCACGGTTGCATAACTAGAGTAGCACTCATCTATTTCATGACCAAATCTGTTGCAACGTGCACACTTTGGAGAACGACACTGCCTACGGATGTGACCGACCTTTTTGCATCGTAGACACAAGGGTGGCCGTCCGGTCATGACCACAAGGCACTGGGAACCGGCGACTTTGAGCGGATGAGGCACGTTTTCCGTTGTCGCTGTGTCATGTAGAGTCAGACAGACTTCTCTGTTCATTGTTTGCATGTTCTCCATCCCTGGAACTCGCCACTTTTCTCGCGTCACGCTCCGCACAGTCGCACAGGGCGCCAATGCCTCAGCGATCTTCTGATCTTCTAAATGCAACGGCAGCCAGAGAAGCTTGATCTTCACATCGTTAGAATTCCGATCTACTATGAGACATTTCTTTCCTTTCACGTTCAGTTCTTTCACCGCTTTGAACCTTTCCGCGGCTGCGGGGCTTGCGAGCGTTGCCATCCAGAAATGACTCATCTGAAACTGCCCCAGGGACAGCACTTCACTCAAATCTATTACATCCTTCAGTCCACCGCGAAAGTCTATCGCACGGCAGGGCCGGTCTGTAAGGTCAGCATGGAGAAAGACGGAGTTGAGCCATAAAGCTCCCGGTGAGAAACGTGGAAGGAGAATCCTGTACTCGTCTTGGCTTCTTGCCTGCGCCCGGGTATCCCCTGGGCCTACGGGCACTGTCGTTGAGTTGTCCGGGTGCATCCTTTGAATGTCGTTATTAACGGTTATACCTGACGTAGAAGGGTTTCCTCGGCCTGAGGCCGATTGTTGATTTTCACTAGAGAACATGAAAATACGTCCGTTCGAAAACGGCGTCTTCTTCTTTCTCCACTCGGTCACCGATCCCCTATGATCCTATGATCATAGAAAAAAATTTCCTATGATCGGCTATAGAATTTTTTTTTGTATGGACGGCCAGGGCTATTTGGCCCAATCAGCAAAACATTTTTCTGTGTTTGCCTTTAGCATATTTTATGGCGCGTTTATTGTCCCCTTCAGCTATGTGTATGGCCTTATCACTGTCCAGCCATAACAATGTTTAGCTTTTCTAATGGCTGGCTAAGGACTCTTATAGGAAGCGTGCGGCACCTACAGGGGGCGCGACGCTCCGCCACGAAGCGCCGCCAACGGCCGCTGTGGGATCGATTGGCGGGACAGGCCAGCGGTCAGCTGTATGTGCCTTGTGTGTGCGGTATGGCACCCGGGACCATTGTGCGGGCCGGTTTTCGGCTTGTGGACAGCGAGGGATTTTTCAGGGGGTGGAATCGAGAAAAGGGGGAGAAACTCTGCAGGAGCAAACACATTTTTGATGTTTCGGAGGAGAGCGTGGGGCAGTCAACCGTTTTGAACGGAAGGTGCCTGCGGCAGGCAAATGTGAATCTCGAAGCGTACGCCGTTACAGTGAAGGTTTGTAAACTCCTCATTCTCATGTGACGCTTCTTTGTAAACCAGGCAACGTGCGTTATCTTTGCCTAGCTGACAGTGCAGCGAAGACGATAAGTAAAGAAACGCTTCCACGAGCTAGTGCGCGTCCATCGCACCTTCCAGCGTGGTGCGCGCGCGTTCCTCGCGCCTTCCAGCTTGGGCGCTCGTTTTATGAAAACGGGTCTCAAAGCTGCGATGTCGTGCCGGTAGTGTTCGCTGCACTGTACCCAAAATGCTCCAGGTACGCGAGCTCCTTATTTTCGATCCCGGCTCGGCTGCACGAACGCTCGTCCAGTGGCCGCGATCGACGGAAATTGGTCACTGAGGCGGAATCGGATGTGCATAATGTAGCGTCCTAAAATCAGGTTATTGAATTCATTGTTGGACAAAATTAGATCCGCATTTCCGCGCTTGCATACTTTACTGCCACGCAATAAACGAAATGTCATGCTCAATTTGATAACAAGTGTGTCCCAAGGGCAATGAGAACAGATTGATTTCGACCCGCATAGATACTGTATGAAGTTATTTTTAATACTCATTAAGCAACATTCTTGAAAGTGCACACATTAGCGGTCTTCATCTCACTCGGTGTAGAAAAGGTGGCTGTTTCTAAACTGTCCTACATTTCCTAGCTAATAAACATTGTTTCATTTGTCGGCCAAGTTTTTGGGCACTAATTTTGCATGAACTTTGCAGATGCTCAAGCACTTGGTTACAAAGTCATACATTGTAAACAGTCCGTCTTTGGCAAATGCTTCCTGCTATTGTACGACATCTTCCATTTTCATCATAGCAAGTCGTTCAAAGCAGGGTGCACCTTCAATGTTTCCCCATCCATCTTTAAAAGCCTTGCGCTACTGGAACCCCTGAGTAAAGAATAATCTGATCTCTTCATAACCGGTGCATACCATGTCTAGCATGTTGGATAATTTTTTGCCCAGTTTCAGACAAAGTTTTATTGCATATATTTTAATTGACTGACATCTGCATGGCAACCATGATGAGAGGCTATCAAAAAGCAGTACACTACGACTCCCCTATCTTTCCCCCTGAAGTAGATGATGTAACATCTGCCCGGGGCCGAATGTGGGCCACAATAGAGTTTTAGTAGATTGTTTCGATGCCCCCGATACCGAGACCCGATAACGATACCATGCATGTGCAAAGGCGGCGTCGGAGTATGGGGTATCGTTATCGGAGTCATCGCAACCATCTACTAAAACTCTCCAATATATTAATTATCGTTACTTTTGGGACAAACCTCACATAACATTACATGGACACAAGGCCCCTTAGTCACTTCCATATCAACCAAACTCTCTGCAGCTTGATGCAACAAGGCATATTATTCAAGCCCACTGCGACTGCAAAGGTGGAATTGAAGGAAAATTTAAGCACACAGCGGCACTTGTTGCATATGTCAACAGCGAAGACTCCGCAACCCAGACTTCTCGACCAAACCAGTGGAAGGCGCCCTCCAACAAGCAGCTTAAGCTCTACGTTAAAGGCGTGGAATTTCAGGAGATGTTCCCTCCAAAGGCGAGCCCTACTCCTCCTTGCACATACATTCCGGAGATGGTTGTAAAGATGAACAGTGCTCAGGGGCTGATGCTAAGAGCTTTTTAAAACTCCAGGATAACTCTCGACGTCTCCAAGAGGTACTACCGTGCATTGGGTGGTCCTCCCTTTGCTTTTCATCGCCAGAGTGCAAGCTACATGACATTGAAAACATTGAACACATCATGCTTGATGCAGATGAGTGCGACTCTGTAGCAGCAAGAACCGTGCAACAGAGCCTGTGTCCTGAATGGCACCTGCTCAGAAAGGAAAGACTTTCTGCAAGCTCAAAAGCACACAGAATTCGTGTGCGTGAAGCAGACTTTGAAGAACTTGCACATGATCTCTGCAACCAAAAAAAGTTTCAGTCAAAAGCCTGCAAGTATGGCATTGAGACGGAGCCCACTGCAAGGAAAAGATATGAGGAGGGAGAAGGCTGCACAGTCATCCGGATAGGCCTCGTCATCAGCAAGGTCCAAGGCTGGCTTTGTTGCAGCCCAGATGGCTTAGTGCAGGCTGTCGACGACAACATTTTACTTGAGATCAACTGCCCCTACCGGTGTCGTGACAAGCCCATCTGTGACAAGGAGGGCAACTTGTCCGTCGACTACTTGCACTTCGTAAATGGAAAATTGCAGCTCAAAGAAAGTCACTGCTACTACACCCAAGTGCAGGTGTCGCTGTATATCCTGAACCTTACCGTGTGCCACTTCTTTGTGTACTCGCCACTCCAAGTCAAAAACATCATAGTGAAACGAGACGACAACTTTTTGATGTCACTCATTCCAAAGATGGAGTGGTTTTACTTCAAGTTTTATAAGTCAGAAGTGATGAAGGGGTCTTCGTAACTTTTAGTACCCAATGTTTTTACTGCCATTTACATAACATTTCAATGTGCCAGAAAGACCTGACACAGTATTCTGTGATATTTACTGCCATTTACATAACATTTCAATGTGCCAGAAAGACCTGACACAGTATTCTGTGATATTTACTGCCATTTACATAACATTTCAATGTGCCAGAAAGGCCTGACACAGTATTCTGTCATATAATCTAGTCGATTTATTTAAATAACTTTATGTTTACATGGTTGCCACTTTCAAAAGAAAATGCACCTCTACAATGTGCAATAAAAAGTTATTACGAACAAACAGTGCCATGGCTGTCACAATTTCAAAACAAGAGTGACTTTTACCTGCAAGACAGGTGCAGATACACCCTACAGCAATTTCTGATCTCTAAGACAAGTTAGTACTTTGCTAAGTGCATCATGAAATACCGCAACAACAAATCCTTCTCCTGCTCCTGTGCTAGGCTACTATAAAATACTGACCTTTTTTGGTTAAAGGGTAACTTCGCTCCGAAAGTTGGCTTAAAGCAAAACCACCAATATCGTTGTAGATCGTCGAAATATGGCCATATTCAAAATTTTACAAAGTAACGACGCAGTCTTGACTAAAACGGCTATTAAAAATGCTATACGAACCGGCTAGCGGGCAAACGGTGGATTAGCTATTACTGAACAAACAGTGGTCAGTGACGCAGCTTTCGTCCCGTGGAAATGTGGCTTGCCGAATGCCACTGTTGCCGTTGAACGGCAATGACAGCACAAAAGTAACGGTCAATAATAGCTAACCTGCCGTTTGCCCACTAGCCAGCTTGAATAGCATTCTTAATGTCGGTCTTAGTCAGAACTGCGGCGTCGCCGACATAAAATTTTGGATATGACCGTATTTTGGCCTTTTAAAGTGATATCCATGCTTTACTTTGAGCAGACTTTTAGAGTGGAGTTAACCCTTAAAGATTAAAGCAAGTTACTCTAGAAATCCCATCTTTTGCTTTTGGAAGTAACCGTGCTCTACCAATTCCACTTTGTTTGCAAAGGAACTGCTCTTTTCAACTTCTTGTCGACATAAATTTTCAACCTTCTGCTCATTTTCTCGAAGGCAGCTCATAGACTGAGCCTAGAAAGAATGAAAAACCAGCTTTTGACACTAGACCGCAGGCCCGTAGCCAGGATTTTTTTTTCAGGGGGGCCGCCTTTGTCAAGCTGGCCTGGATGATGGAAGGGGGAGAAGAGGTGCTAGCTAAACTTGAAAGTTGGGGGGTACAGGCTACTGTACCCCCCTCTAAAGTACAGGCTACTGACAAAAGGTATTTAAGATAGAGTAAACTGGTTAGAGTATTTAAGTTATGTACAAGTCTGCTTACCCTCACAGTACAAGAGTTTTTAAATGCCAGCATTTGAAAGTAGCACCACATGGGGTTTGTCTCCTTCCTTCATACGCGTTCCTTGAAAATTGGCTTCTGCATGTTCGCAAGAATGCAGCACAGGGTTACGATTTTGTCCACGTGATTTCTGAGCTCGTAGGGTAGTTTTGCACGCAAGATGTTGTAGACTTTTATCCTCTGAATGCAGCGCTCGACATGAACACGATGAGAGGCTATCTTGTAAGTGCGTTCTACTTGTAAAGCTGTGAACTGCTCATTCATGGAGGCAAAAGGGGGATTTCTAGCGCGACTTTCCGTGCATCCAAATCGCAACGAATGTGAGGGAAGCCCTTGTCTGCCATAACGAGGTCATTGGGTTCAAGAAGGTCTAACAATCCAGAGTTTGCTGTTATGTAGGTGTCACTGGATCGCCCACCAAAAACATTGGAAACAAAGGATATAAATCCAGACGGCGTAATGCCGATTAGGAACTTAAGAGTGAAGTCACTCTTGTAGCTACTCCAACAATTAATTTGCTCACTCACTTCAGGCGGCTTTTCGATGGGAACCTCCGTACAGTCTATGATGACTCTGCAAGTAGGATATTTTTCACGAAACGAAGGAGGCATGGTCTCCTGCACTACATCTCGGGGAAACCAAACCAACCATCCCTGGGTTTTTGTGTAGAGTGTGTCCAGAATGGCATAGAATGTACGAGAAGCAGTTGTGCGATGCACACTGAAGAGGACACTTAGTGCAGCAAACGTCAGCCCATGCTTCATCTTCATTAGGAAGAGAAGTAGCCGACTTCCGAGGGTGATGCCTGTAGCCCGAGGCGTCTTGACCTGTGCGGTACAAAGAAAGCAAGTTTGTTGTAAGCATTTGTGCAGCATAAGGTCAGTCTACCTTGTAAGTGTGACAATACTGGTTCACGCCGTAGATGAGAAATTTCACCAGTGCACACACAGTTACGTGCCCCTGTCTCGTTTCTTCGCAACTTACAACATCCTCTTTAGACCATTACCATTTCTAAAGTCAGTGACAAGTTTAGAATGCAGGGTGAGGAAAAGGAAGGCTGGGGACGAGAAAGCGGACGCAATACTGGAAAGGAGGCTCCAGTGTTCTCTCTGCTTCCTCCTCATCCTTCCTTTTCTTCAACCTAACTTCTTAGAAGGTCGCTGAGTATTAGCCCTGAGAATGAACACAAGCGTCCTTGTAATTGCACAGTAATAATTGGTTGCTCTGTCATTGCTGTGACGTCGCAGTGAGGACAGCAATTTTGTTCTAGTGAGACTATGCAGATTATGATTGCACGAAACAATATAAACAAAGTATAGAAAAAGAAAGCATTTGTGTTTGTTTTTAGCGAAGGAAATTAGCGGCTCCTGTGGATATAGCGAAGAGAAATTTTGTGATAGTTTAAGAAAAGAGTAAAATTCAGAAAGTTTACTAAGTCTCCGACCGCCGCACTTTGCTGCCATGGCCAAGAAGCCACTCAGAACAGGCTGCAGAAGATGTTGGAAACGCCGCTGGCGGCAATCTCGGCAACGTCATCTGCTCCCCGCTACTTATCTGGGAAGCGGCTTTACCGCATCGCAAGCGGAGAAGCTGTCGTGGCAGGCCGATAGGGGTGTTCGGAGCGCTAGCGACAACGTTCCGGCGGAGATGACGGAGAGAGCCTAGATTTAAGAAAGGGAGCAGTAAGTATGCCTGCATTTGATTGTCGCGTGGCCAGTGTGGCGAGGAAACTGGGCGGAGAGGCGGACATCTTTGCAGAAGGTAAACGCTTCCGAGTTTGGACTCCTTGCATGCTGCAGCTCGTTTTGCAAATGTGGCCCACAAACCACGTGACCCCGATCGAGCAGCTGCCCCATCTCTTAAATCTAGGCTCTCTATGCCGACGACAGACAAGCTTGAGCACAAACTCAGCGCCGTGCACACTTCTTTGTTTGCTTCGTGATCCGTGTCGGCGTGTGGTCGGTGAAATTGCTCTTGCGCGAAAGTCTACTTCGCTCAAGCACCGATTCGTCGAATCATCGCCACTCAACGATGAAGAGTCCCGGCACCGCCAGCACCTCGATAAGGAAGACAAAGGCAATTTCCTTGAATAAAAAGCATGCCATACTCGACGGAGTGTGCATAAACGTAAAGAATGCCGTCTACCGCCGGCGTCCTCCGCAGGGCTGTCGCAGCTGTCAACACGGTCCGTGCGTAACAATCTTTTTTCGATCGGAGCTTCTCGGATTTAGTGAGAAGCGGCTCCAATCTAGCAGAGGGCACGTGCGGGGAAGCCTCGACCGCTTTCTGCAGGTTCAATGAACATGTGCCCGTGACAACCTGGGTTATCTTTGTTTTTCATGTTATTTGTACGAGTTCATATATAACGAAGAAATGGATATTGCAAAGTGATTTCCGATTCCCGTCGACTTCAATATAACCGGTCTCGACAGTATACCAAAGTGGAGGAAGGGGACTGCATATTGTACCACAGCGTAGCACCGATGTGACAGTTGGGTGAGCGGAATGACCGCTGCAGATATCATGCCCCTTTAGCTGTTGGCCGCTCCATATAATCTAATATTGCCGCAAGTTGTACAAGATAGCAGCCTCATCACGGCTGCTGTGTTTTGTCTGATATCTGGATTACATATTTCCATCAGTTGCATTCACCGCAACTGAAACAATGACGGCAGAATCACCAGAGCAACCGAGCGACACACAGAAACCAATCCAAGAAGTGACTGCAAGAAGCAATGGTAACTCAAAATGCTCTGCACCCATGTTATTCCTCATCTGTAAATGGTCAATTGAAAGCAATGTGACCGAACAACTTCTCCAGGTAGTTAGCATGTGGCAATCGATTCAAGATTGCCCAGTGCTGCCATTTCAATTGCCACAAACAGGGCTAACGCAAACATTTGAACCAGCCTTCAGGTGAGAAATAAACAAACCGATTACTGCTGATGATTATACCTGTGCCAGCATCCCCAGCAGAACTGCAAAGCAGGCAGCCGAGACACCTGTCAGGTCCTTCAGGACTTCACTGTGCTCATCGTGTGATGATATAGACTCGTAGCCACTGAATTCTCGGGGCTGAAACTGGTCCACATTTACGGTCCCAATACCCTTCTCGGAAGTCTCTTTCTGGGGGGCAACAATGTGATCACACTGCACTGAGGCCTCAGAGTCATGTGAATAGAGGACACAGCTGAGGATGACACAAGACAAAGGCAGGCTACAGCTACCTGCATCTGTTTGTGTTGCGACCTGAAAGAAATGGCAGACAGTATGATTTATTCAGTAAGCCAGGGCCCCGGCCCCAACCCCCGGCCTCCTTCCCCCCCCCCTTCCGAAATTTCCAGTTTAGCTGGCACCTCCTCTACCCCTCCTCACCCAGACCACTTTGTCAAAAATGCCCCCCCCCCAAAAAAAAAAAAAAGAGAAAAAAGTCTTGGGTACGGGCTTGCAGTAAGCGCGTATTTTATGTCAGACAGATTTAACTTAACAAGACACAGGCAGAGCATGAGGAACTACAGTTTCTCTTACCTCCAGCTTCTCTCCAACATCTGCGGCATCATGAAGTAGTGATGATTCTGCTTCGACCTGAAAGAACCAAGCAGAATTAAACATGCAGATTCACCCATCAAGTGTTTATTTCATGTCAGAGAAGCCTGACTTAAGACACAGGTAGACTATCTATGAGGAAACATATTTTCTCTTACCTCCAGTTCCCCTTCGACATCGGCATCCGCATGGAGTAGCGACGGTTCTGACTGTAGCAGAGACTCCTCTTCCTCCACTTCGCATGACAGATCAGTACTGGACGTTGCCTTTACGTTGAACGCTGCATCATACACTCGTTTTCTCCACCTAAGTGATAAAAAAGAAGTCGTGAAGTCGTAGTGTGTCCTCTGTTTCACCTCGAGATGTACCGAAGCGATGGCTACCAGCGCGAGCTCGCTCAATGACGCACCTCGGCTGCACGAACAGTCCTTCGTTTCACCTTATGATGTACCGCAGGAAAGGCTACAAGCGCGTGCTGCTTGCTCTGGGGCACAAGCTCTCGTGACTTAAGAGCGGCTGCCAACGCTATGAGCTCGCGCTGCTAGCCTTCGCTGCGGTACAACATAAGGTGAAACGAAGTATAACTGCCAACGCTATGAGCTCGCGATAGCAAGGAATGCTCCCGAAAATGAACCCTCGTGGGATCCATACGCTAAACCAACGCCTCGTTGGCTAAAATGATCTTCACCGCATCTAAATTTGCCGAGCGAGGTTGCCATTTGTCGCCATCTAAATCCAGCTTTCTCCCGCTGCCGGGGTGGCGCACAAAGTTTTCGTAAGTCCTGCTGGGGCATAAATATGAGACTTACCGTTCATGGCGGGACTTCTTGTCCTCAGCTACCGCAAGCGACCTGCGGTAGGGCGGCGGAAAAATTGTCGGCGCATATGATGGAGATCCGGGGTCGCTCGATGGTTTACCGCCGACAAAGTGTGCACTGCAAACTCTTGACCATTTCGGTAGGCTTCCATTCAGTTCCGTCAGCACTGAAGAAAACAAAAGCCCAGCAAATTACACTCACGTCACAGGGACGGGCACGCAAGCGCCAAACATGCTGGCGAGTACCTACTTCACACGACGTACGCAGTGAATCCAACGCTCTCGCTGGTCTTGGAGGCATGGTCGTGCCGCGAAACGGAGAACTTCGTCCCTGGAGGACAGTTCTTGTAACTATTGGCGCACCCAACGACGCAACAGTTTGTGTTCGATTTTTTTGACATTTCGCCGCTGGGCTGAATGGGTACTCTTCGCGTATCCTGGCCTTGCTGCGCGCAGACGACGACTCCCTAGTCCCGCCAAATGACTTATCTATGGGGCCGCACCACGGCGCCACCGTCTTGTCGCACGCTTCCTATATGGCTTACCCTACGGCTTTCTTTAGCACACGTGCTATAGCTGACTAAAGATTTTCTTTCGATTGCTTTAGCCGTCTATAGCTTCTTATATCTCCCGCTAAAGAATGCTCTGTAGGTCATCTAATGGCACTCTTTAGCCAGCATCCTAAAGCTTCTTATGCCTTTCTCTATGTTTTTGTTTTATTCACCTACAGCTACTTGTATGGTACGGTGTAAATATTTCTATGGTTTACCTTATGGGTCTTTCTAGCTAACGTGCTATAGCCGCCTATGGATTTTCCTATTGTTTCTGTAGCTGCCTATTACTTTTTATATGGTCCGCTATATCTTATTTTATAGCTCGTATAATGGTTCTTTTAACCCGTCTTTTAATAGTTGCCTATAGTTTTTCCTATGGATTCCTTAGCCGCCTTATGCCCTCTGTATGGTCTTTTATAGCTTACACAAAAGCTCGTTTTATGGTTCTATTTACCTGTGGTTCTATAGTTGCCTATAGCGTGTTCTACGGTTCCTTCAGCTGTCTATTGCCTTCTGTATGGTCTGCTATAGATTTTTTATAGCTCGTCCATGGTTCTCTTTACACACCGTGCTATGGCTTGCCTATAGCTTTTCGTATGGTTTCTTTAGCCGTACCTGTTGCCTTTTGTGCGGTCTGCTCTAGGTTATTCTTTAGCTCGTCTTATGGTTCTCTGTACCATCAGACTATAGCTATCTATAGCTTTTTCTATTTACCGCAATCGTGTGAATTGTGAAACAAATCGTTCGTTGTCACTGTACAACGTAATAAACAAAAGCCTCAACCTTGTATCTGGATATAAAAAAGGTTGGACGTCTCAGACGTATTTAGGGCGCTTCGAACTTAATAAACCTAGTAAAAACATCAAGCAAACCATTAAAAAATGTGCTCGCCTAGGTGATTGCAAAAAGGCCGGTAAACAGACACAAGGGATTATTTTAAAATCTCCAAGAAGTTTATTAGACACAGTCTATTACATAGACAAGTAGAAACTTGTAAGCAATCCGTGATATGTGAAGAGGTACAACTAGGCTGTTATACAACGGAGAAGATTGCCAAGCAAACAAGAACCCAGGTGATTTTTGGGTAGTGTCTTTTCTCCCGGCAGCCGGCAGAATGATTTTCTAGAAATTCTACCGGCGGCCGCCACACATTGCCGGGACACTAACTTCATCGAACGTCGTTTCATCGACCCGCGATGTTTCATAGACTGCTCAGATTAGCTTTCCTATATTAGCTTCTCTCGTTTTTTTTCTTGTAATGCGCCACCCCAGAATGTCGCCGCGAAGTGACATGTACGGGCGGGACAGGCGAGTTGACATTTTTTTAATGAGCCGTTGCAGACTGTCGCCACCAAGCGGCATGAACAGGTGGGCTGAGACGGTGAGCGCGCGTCTCAGGGATACACGCGCGACGAAATGTCCCTACAGCGCGCATTTCGCGCAACCAGTGACGATGAAACGTCAGTGTCGATGAAACGTTAGTGTCGATGAAACGTTAGTGTCGACGAAACGTGCCTATAAAACGCGTGTCCATGAAAAGGTGTCCATGAAACGTGTTTCCTCAAAACGCCGGGAAAATAACAGTCAGTATAATGCCTGCAGTTGGCACATGATTTTAGACAGCCAATGGCAGGCGACTGCCGGTAGAATTACGATGCAATTATTCACCCGGCTGCTCAGAAATAGACGCTGCCTAATTCTAGAGGTAAGCAGGAAGTGTGCAGGTAGGAGAACGGCCAATTGTTGCCAAGTGGTAGGCTGCAGCGCACTTACGATGAAAATTCGAGACTTGAAATATGTAATCCGATATATATGTCGATACGGACACTGCGGAACAACCACACAAACACAAAAACGAGAAGAGAGGGGTCCTTGAAGATTCAACACAATGTGGCAGAAGCTGTCATTTGCCGAACCGAACACTAAACGAATAGCAAGAATTTCTTGTCCTTCTTTGAAGAATGTGGTTGTTGCCCAATATACGCTTAGCATTTTTCAAACACTGGTAGCGTTGGTACACTTCGAATACGTTGTCGCGGACGAAATCCACGACAGCCCCGCAGAATGCAGCACACAATAAACTAGAAACGGGAAGCAGGCATTCCGGGATCGGAAAGAGCTAATACGTCATTCGTGAAACCTTTACCACATGATCACTGTCATGCCGTTACCCGCGCACAGACTTTCAGAATCAAGTGTTAAAAAAGCCTCCGGTTGATTGGTCCGGCGAGTGCTCACCTTGTACCACGCTTTCAGCTGATGAAAAGAAACAAAAGGAGAGGAGTAGGAAAATAGCAGCTCCTTCAAGGACAAAGGGGGGGGGGGGGCGACCTCGCAAAGGCTTATAGGCGCGGAGATAATGCAGTGAGCCGTCGTCATAATGAAAGTTTTTCTCGTAATTGTAAGCGTCTTTGGTGCTCTACACAAAATAAAAAACTCACTTAATAATTTGCTACAACCTCTTAGAATAATATAATCTTGAATTGAACTGAAAAAAAAAAATGAACGGTCCCAAGCGGCGCAAGTATATTAGGCGACTATCTACAGAATATTGTTGGCAAATACTCCGAATATGCGGTTCTTCCCATCCACACGATGTCTAGACAATATCGTTTCAAAAGTGGGGCTGTACCACATATTAGCACTGGAGTACTGCCAGCGTCGGCTGAGTACTTGCCGGACACCGCGTATATCTATATAGTACTAAGTATTCGTTCCAGACTAAAGCATATGCTGGAGCGAATACTTAACGCGTCTTAAAACTGATAAAAAAGTGTTAGGTTGTCGAAAAAAACAAATTTTCTGTAGAACTACCCGGAATCCTACAGATGTATCTCCAGACATTTTGAAAGATATTCTCACCTAGGGAGAACACTTATTTGATCAGACTTCAAAATGGAAATGAAGACGCCGTTGTGGAGCTACAATGTGCCACCGTATTAAATAACTGTTTTTCTTTTGTGTTCACCTGTGAAAGCAATGATGATATTGAGAGTCTGTCGTCGTCTGACTTTGTTCCCTCGCTCCAATTGGCATCTCCGCTGCTGGTGTAGTTCACCTCATATTTGGGTTTAAACTTGCTTCATGTTGCGGTCCTGATAATATTAACCACAAAATATTTTGTCAGTCATTGCAGCAAGGTTGTTTACTGATGTGCTGGAACTTGGGCAAGGTCATTCCGTTTTTTGAAGTGATGATGAACCGAAATCTGGATTCCACAAAACACGCGGCAAAAGCGTGCAAAGGGCAACACCAAAACATCACTCATACAGCAATATCTCGAATGGGTGACCGTATTTTTCAAGAAAAGGAGGCGCATTTGACAGAAATGTTCACGTCATGTTTTTTCGAGAAGGAGAGGGAACGGCCTCGCGTCTTCTCCGCCTCGCCGCCTTGAGGGAGCGAAGCGAAGAGAGGAGGAAACGAGGTATCTTCACGTCACGCGCCTCGTCGGCCTGGTTCAATCTCGACCTCTTTTTCCCGAAATACGGTCGTCCATTCGAGATATCGCCTTACGAGTAGTGTTGTAGGGATTGTAGCGTCCCGCCTACATCTCCTGCATTGTTTTTTCTGAAATCCAAATTTCGGTTCACCATCCCTTTAAAAACGGCAATGGGGCACTGGCCTCTAACTAGCGTCCCACCTGATTAACCTGCATCGCGTCCAAGCTTCTTGAGCGTGTAATTCTTTCTCACGTTATTTCACGTTTAGGAGACAACCTCTTTACAGTTTCCAGCATGCTTTCCGGAGGGGATGTTTATGCGAGACACAAATCTTAGAATTCACTAATGAGCACTTACGTAATTTTGAAAATCAATCACAAACTGATGCTTTGTTCTTAGACTTCTCGAAGGCTTTTGGCAGAGTTCCTCACCTCGCCTAATGTGTTAATTTTATTTCGTGGGCCTTGACCCGCTTGTTGTCTCATGGATACGAGATCTTTCTTTTATTTTTTTTTCCGGAGCGAATTCACTGTGGCCAACGACAAGTCAAATTCTATTAATATCCTTTCTGGGGTCCCGCAGGGATTCGTTCTTGGTCCGATACTATTTTTCATATTTATAAATGATCTGCCTGAATTCATTGCGTCTAGCATTTGCAACTTCCCAGATCTCTGCTTGTTTTATCGGAAAATAGCTTCTTGTAATGACCATCTCCAACTTCAAATTGAACTAGAAATAATTTACTCATTGTGCTCCAAATGGCTCAGGTCATTAAACACCCCCAAATCTAAATTGGTTCGCTTCACTCGGAAAAAAAAAACACATAATTTTTCGAATTGTGTTGGCTCTGAACAAATTGACTTCGTCCCTTCCTATAAGTATCTCGGTGTCACACTGACAAATGATCTAGTCTGGAACAACCACACTGAAACTATAAAGGCAGAAGCGTTAGGCACCCTTCATCGCAGCGAACTACTCGTATACACGTGGCAAGTCGCGAGCACATCAGTGAGAAAATATCCAAGCATTCAATAATGGGAAAACCTCCTATTGGTTTCAAATTTAAAAATGACCCCGAACTGCGTGCTCCAAACCACATACTTATCAGCATTCTAACCAACTGTCGAGATGAAAAAACAAAAAGAAAAACGACATCAGACTGCGTTTTTGTCGAGGAGGAATCTGCTTGTACGTCTTGTTGTTCTATTTTTTTGTGTGTGTGTGTGTCAAGGAACGTTTTATTTTTTTTGTTTTGCTGAACAAGAACACGCCTTCTCAAGACGATTCACGCCCCTGCATTTTTTACCTTTCCTAGGGACGTCATTTTCAGCTTGATAGAATGATCTAAAGTGAGATTTGGCGAGAATCAAGTCTTTCTTGGCTCAAGGAAGACTTTTCTCCCCGACTGGGTCGTTTTCTCTAGGACAGTAATTTGCTTACGCGGGACATTCGATGACGCACTTCATAGTATCGCTTATTTATTCAGTGTACACTTTAAGGTCGCACACCTTTGTGGGCCGCCTCAGCAAAAATGTAGATCCGGACCCCGGAAATCCGCATTAGATACGCATCCGCAGCTCCTTGCATCCTCATCCGATCCGCAATCCGCCATATCTGATTCGATAATAAAACAGCGAGTGCGCAGACGAGGTGGTGGAAATTGATCCTGATGTAGAACCCCCGAGACTAAGGGAAAAACTGGGAAACTTGGTCGAAGAAAAAGACAGGGAAAAAGAACGTCTGAAACTCAGCTACTGCGTTTATTTCCTCAAACCCTTATATATCCACAGCCTAATCATCGACCACCGACGTCACAAAGTCAACCTTTGTTATAGAATCCTACCAACACTGGTCCTTACCTCAACCGTAAACGGTGACCTCAATCCCAGACCGAAAACTTGGGACCTTGAACAAAACAAACATAACGGTGTGTTTGTTTTGTTGTGCTTGTTTTGTTCAAGCTCCCAAGTTTTCAGTTTGGGATATAGTCACCGTTTACGGTTGAGGTAAAGACCGGTGTGGGTAGAATGGTATAACAAAGGTTGACTTTGTGACGTCGGTGGTCGATGATTAGGTTGTGGATATATAAGGGTTTGAGGAAATAAACGCAGTAGCTGAGTTTGAGGGTGGCATTCAAAACGCCAAAAATCAAAATGCCGAATTATCGGAATGCCGAAATTTAAAACACCGAAAATTCAAAAAGCCGAAAATACAAAAAGCCGAAAATTCAAAAAGCCGAAAAGTCAGAACATTGAAACATCAAAATGCCAAAACGTCACCAAGTTATCGTGGAAGATAAAGTTACTTGGCAAGATAAATTTTCTTGGCCATGTGATCAAAGCTAGGGAGAGGTTCCGCCGGCCGATGTGCATGCGCTTTCGACCTCTTTTCTAATAGCCATGACAGGTTGTCCCCGAGTAAAGCTTCCCTTCGCATGTTTTAAGCCTTCAAAAAAGGAAAATATATTTCTGCATATCTCGTCGCCTAGCAGAGTGATTCCTTTTTTCTTGCATTTCAGACAAGTAAGTTTTGTGCAATTCCTCGAAGAAAGCTTAGAACGTCGACATTGTCCCGGTTGCCCAGAACAACTGCCAAATGATTTTCGCGCAACTTTTGCTTCTTGTTTTGTGAGCTTCTTTCTCACAATCTGGCGCAAGGCTTCATTGCTTGGAAGGTGCTGCCTTGCAGACGCTGCTACATCTGCCGTGACCTGCTGCACAATATTCACGGGTGCCTCGCCCGCGGCCGCCGCCAGAGCTTTGCTCCGTTCTTGTGCACGAAGAACTGTAACTCTGCAGATATCCGGAGCATGGCTTGCGTGGGTCACTGTCTTCGAGATGACCTTGTGAGTAGCTTCTACAGGAAGGTCAGAGTCACTCTCGCGTTGCATTCGCCTCGCTTCTCGAATCTCAAATAGTGTCGAAAACCTACTTTCTTGTCAAGCATGTAAACGTAACCATCTTCGCAGCTAAGTTTTGCTTTTCCCTTCTGGGAGCACAACACAACCGCTTCTTCGTCCATTTCCCTCCGAATCAATGAAATGTTTACTGCCTACTGCCGCAGATTGCTGCTGCTCTTGTAATCTAAACACCAAGCAGCGGAGTCTTATTTTTTTTCTTTTCTGATGACCAATAAGTGCTGTCCTGTCCGACTGATATGCCTAGCTTTAAGACAGATAGAAAAATACGAAATTTTACATCAGTTTAATCTACTGATACTGGTGCCTTTGCCGAACGAGTTAAACGGGCTCGTGTCAGTGGAAAGTGATCTGGCGGAAAACGAACAAGTGGTGACCACAAAGCGCATCATTTCTTTTTCACGTGGTTTTTGGCGTTATGTCTTTTCGGCATTTTGATTATTCGGCCTTTTGATTTTTCGGCATTCCAATTTTTCGGCATTTCAATTTTTCGGCGTACTGACGTTCGGCCTTTTCATAATTCGGGCTCTTGATTTTCGGCGTTTTGACAGGGACCCGAGTTTGAGACATTCTTTTTTCCTGTCTTTCTTCTTCGACCAAGTTTCTCAGCTTTTACCACAGTCTCGGGGGTTCTACATCATGATATCTGATTCATAGTTTTCCGCATCCGCAAGTTGACTAAGAATATCCGCGAATGATCCGTGAGTAATCAGCGGATATGCAGGGCTCGACACGTAACAAGCGACTTTGAAAGCGGCAAAAGCTACGCCCTCCCGCGCAAAACAAAATGTCATATACATTTACGAAAGTCAAGAAGAATGATGCACACACGCGAAAAAAACCGCGATCAAAAACAAACCCTGGGCCGTCCATCGAGCACGCCACACCCGTGGGTATGCACGCCCGACGACACACTTAGGTAGGCGCTCAAAACATCCGCAACCAAATAAAAAAAATCTTTAACAGGCTTTTGTTGTCGTTAGCCGATCAGCCTGCCACCACAAGGGCGGCACGCGCAAGGGAGGCACTCACCCCCTCCTCCACACGCACAAACACACACAAGCAGGACACGCGAAGCTACAAGCCGCGTAAGCCATACGCCCATCAGCACTAAAGGCGTCAACAAACTACCCTACGGGAGCTAACAGATAAAGGGGCGTAACCAATACGCCCGGCCTGGACGCCGCAACTCAGCCGCAGCAAACAGCGACCGCAACAAAGCTCCCGAACACGCGCCCCAGAACCCCTGGAAGCCGTCACCCCCGAGTCCCAACAATGCGTCGGCGCGCGTGCTCCCGCACAATGGGCACGCATTCCGGAAGCGCACTGCGAGAGGAGTCAATCGAGCCAACACACGCCTACGTTCTTGGCGGAGAAGAGCCGCACGCGACAACAACAGCCGTCAAAGAAGAACGACCGGGAAGACGTCCGAAAGCGATTCGAACGCGTGCCATGACAAAGCCGCACTTTCCCCTATTCCTTTCTTCCGCGCACAAGATCAACAGAGACGCGCCACACGAACACAACAACAGTAAGCACGACTGGCGACGCAAACAACCGCGCACCGGTGGGGGCACACCTCGGCTCTCTCCATCGGTCCCCGAGAAAACCTTGGGAGGGAAAACTCGAGTTTCTCTTCCCGAACTGATCCCCTCCTCGATTCTTCCCCGGAACCCGCAAAAATTGCTGAAAGGGCGCGGAAAACCAGACGCCAAATAAATTCACCCCCCCCCCTAAAAAAAAAAAAAAGGAAAAAGAAAAAGAAAAAAAAATGTTTGGATTTTTGTGAGGCGGGTGGTTGGGGGAGGGGGGGGGGTGATCGGATCCCCCTCCCAGAGGTGCTGTTGTAGCACGAGGGTGCGGAACATTAGGGGTGGACAAGCTTTTGGGTCAAAAGAACCGGATTTTGCGTGGAAGCAAACGGTGAAATATAAATGCGAAGGAAAGAACTGGTTCTGCTCTTTGTGGATCCCATTGTCGTCTCCTTTTTTTCTCTCGAACTCAGCCTTGCCGCCAATCCCCACACCTCCGCATGCCGAAAAAAGGGATCCTTGAACCGTACCTGTCGACGCGCGATTATTCTGAATTTAGGCGGCATTTTTGTTCTTCATTCATCCTATACGAGCTATGGAAGAGAGAGAGGCCCTGGGAACCAGTGGGTTCTCCAACAGCGACCACGGCAGATGAAAGCTGCCAGGGCGCGGCTCTTGGATGTGTGGCCATAAGAACAGAACGAACCAAGTCGATCACACGCCTTAAACTCCAGTCTGCAATAGCGGATTTCATTACGAACACGGAAAGAGTGCAGGCGCCATCTCAACATAACGGCCATCTCGAAGTGTTTGTCTTCTTTTGCGTTCTGAATTTCAGCCACGCACATTCGCTTGGCAAATGGATAGAAGCTTGGTAGAGTTGAAAAAAAAATTGGAAAAGATGGCTGAATGAAATTCCTCTGTCAAATCAGAGGAATAAAAGAAGAGAAGAAACCAGCGTAAATTGGAATACTTCCGGACTATTATTTTTTTCCGTGCGTAAATTCGAGAACAAAGATAGAACTAAACTTTAGTAACACACAAACAATGCTAGCTTTCTCTATGCAAATCGTCTCGGACTGACCTCCGTAAATGCGCTCCCCAAAGTCTCTAATAACATACTCAAACAGCAGGCGAGCTCGTGACAATTCATATGGAAAAAAACCTCGATACCGAGGAAAACGGAAAAAAAAGACACTGAAAACTTAGCTCTTTTAGATTCCGGTTCCAAAGCGGCGATCTTGAACAAGCCACGAGTTGAACCACTGGATGGCGGCTCCGATCCGTGTGACAGAAAAACTGGTATGGCACGTGTCACCAATGTTTCTCCTCCGTTTTTGATTTCCTATTGACTGCTGCCCCTATGTGCACGCTGCGCGTTCACCGAGCGCTCTCGCCCGCATCACGCGGTGTCAGCCCTTCCCACTTTGCACAGCTGCTAAGCAAACCGAGCTAGTCTAAAGTTGCAAAAGCTGAAGCTTGGGCGAGTTGAGTTCGTACGTACTTTCTTCATCCGGTTTCTCGTTCATTGCGCTGTTTTAATTCTCTAGCCTAAAGCTAGCCCAGCCAGGTCATCTGTCGAAGGATGCCAAGCTGGGTAGCTTCTCCGATGAAGACCGCTGACCTGCTGCACGCGGCGCAGTGATTGCCCCACGCCTTCGTGCAAAATATAACCCAGTGATTAAAGATGTTGCTGCTCGCCTACTACATCTTTAGTGGACTAAAAATATTTGCTCGCGTAAACGTTTAGGAGACACTTTGTTCGAGACACAGGTTCACAAGGACATCGACTAGAAAGAAGGCAAAGCTAACGATCGATTTATTTTATCAATATAAGAATTGGCAAGCCACTGGATGTTACGAAATGTCGTTTGAAGGAAGGCAATGCATATTGGTTAATTTGAAGTACATATAAAAGGCGCGCTTACAAAGTACGGTGTTTCTTGGGGTTCCTATTAAGATATATCTTTATTAGTCGGAGTAGCTAGCCTCGATACTTACGATAACTATACTTGTCACGCCGCCGCGCCATTGTTCATGCATACCTTATTCTTATCAGCCTGCAAGAAGCATAAACTAGAAATTCCTAATGGTGAGGATTTTAGAAATAATCTGTTGGCGTATTTGTTGAGCAGTGATGTACACACACGTTTCTTCCCGAAATAAATATGTTTGTCATTGTATCGTATCTTGCGCGTGCTGCATAAAGCGGACCGAGAGGCGGTGGAAAATAAAGAAGAAGAGGTTCTGGTTCCTTGCTCCCCCACACCCGGCTCGTCATGTCTTATCGGCAATACTAGACGATACATGGTGTCAGAAGTGCCCAGCCGAGCCACGCACTTCTTTAAAGAACGACAGACGCCGCCACAAGAGCCAGTAGAATCATGGATTTCGTGAAGCCGCCGGGTCCGCTCAGCACGACAGGGGAGATAAGCAAGAACTGGCGGATATTCAAGCAAAGGTTCGAACTCTTCCTGACCGCTTCGGAACCTAGTGACAAGCCTCGACCTGAGTCATCAAAAGCAGCACTTCTCCTAAGCATTGCAGGCGAGGAAGCAATCGAGATATTTAATACGTTCAACTTCGCAGAAGACGAGAGCAACGCCGACTATGCTACTGTCGTCAAGAAATTTGAAGAGTACTGCGCCGCTCAGCACAACGAAGTGCATGAACGCTACGTGTTTCGGAACAAAGTACAAGCCCCGGGTGAGCCTTTCGAACACTTCTTGAGAGAGCTGAAGAAGCAGGCACGACTGTGCAACTTTGATGCGCAAATGGACTCTATGATAAGGGACCAAATTGTTTACGGAACGAACGATGACAAGGTTCAACAAAAGCTACTCAGGGACAACAGTTTGACCTTACAAAAAGCCGAACAAGTCTGCAAGGCGGCTGAAGTATCAGAAGCACACAAAAAGTCTGGGCCAGGGAGCAGAAGCAAGTGGATCCAATCCACAAGACAAGCGTGAGCTATGACAAAAAGCAGCCCAAGCTCTTCAACTGTGGCAAGTGCGGACGGACGCACGCGCCTCGAAGCTGCCCAGCATTCGGGCTGACCTGCAAAAAGTGCCAAAAGCAGAATCACTTCGCCAAGTGCTGCAGAACGTCCACTCAGGTCGGCGAGCTTCAAGACTCCGAAGACGACTTCGAGGTTCTGGACGTGTCGTCGCGAGGCGCCATGAACCAGCGTGACTGGATAGTTCAAGCACGAGTAAAGAACTTGTCAGTTGAGCTGAAGGTCGACACAGGAGCACAGGCTAACTTACTGCCCTTTGGAACATATTGCAAAATGCATCCAAAGCCGCCACTGAAGCCCAGCAGTGCAGTATTGCGTTCTTATGGCGGCGGCGTAATTAAGCATGTGGGTGTTATGCGAGCAGAAGTGGCACTGGACGACCGAACTGCTGTCCTCGACTTCTTTGTAGTACGGAAGGGACACCAAGCCATCCTCGGGCTACAAGCCAGCGAGCACCTTGCGCTGCTGTCTCGAGTACAAAGCGTGACGAGGAGCAACTCCGAAGAAATCGTCGAAGAATTTCGCCATCTGTTCACTGGCACCGGCTGCGTCCAGCGAGTCTACCGAATGGTTCTGCGGGACGGAACCACACCAGTGGTCCAAACGGCGCGACGCGTACCGCTAGCCCTGCAAGAACCACTCCGCGAGGAACTGGAACGCATGGAGCGCGCGGGCGTCGTGGTGAAGGTCACCGAGCCCACAGATTGGGTAAGTCCACTTGTCATTGTTCGAAAGAAGGACGGAAAGATACGGGTATGCATCGACCCCAGGAAAATAAACGAATGCATAAAAAGGGAACATTACATCATGCCGCGGCGGGAAGATATAGAAGCCGAGCTGTCAGGAGCAAGAGTGTTCACGCGCCTCGATGCGAATTCAGGATTCCATCAAATCCCTTTGGATGACCAGACGTCCAGGATTTGCACCTTCGCAACGCCCTTTGGCCGCTACCGCTACCTACGACTACCTTTCGGTATATCGTCTGCTTCCGAAGTTTTCCAGAAAACTCTAAACGAAATTTTTGAAGCACTTCCTGGCGTCAGAGTATACGTCGACGATATACTAGTGTGGGGCTCGTCAAGACGAGAGCACGACGAACGCCTAACCTCAGTGCTGCGAGCAGCCGAACGCGCCGGACTGACTTTCAATCCAAATAAATGCGCTATCGGCGTCGAGAAAATCGAGTTCCTCGGAGACGTTATCGACGAAGAAGGCATAAGGCCATGCCCGTCCCTGATCAAATGCGTGACGGAGCTACCGGCGCCAGCGGACAAGCTCGCGGTTCAAAGATTGCTAGGCGTTGTTAATTATTTCAGCAAGTTCCTACCGTCTTTATCTCAGAGGACAACACTCCTTAGAAGCTTGATCAAGCAAGATTCTGTTTTTGAATGGACGGCCAATCATGCTGCTGAATGGAAGCAGTTGTGTGAAAGTCTGAGCAAGCAGCCGCTGCTATCAATATTCGACCCCTCTAGACCAACAAAGGTTTCATGTGATGCGTCGCAAAACGAAATCGGTGCGGCGTTGATGCAGAGTCACGACGGCACGTGGAAGCCGGTAGCGTATGCTTCGCGAACGCTCACAGACACGCAGCAGCGCTATTCGCAGATAGAAAAGGAAACGATGGCCGTCGTGTTTGGATGTGAAAGATTTAACCACTTTGTGTACGGCCGGAGGTGTATCGTTGAAACGGATGATCGTCCTTTAATTGCTATATCACAGAAAGCAATCGGCGACATGCCGCCAAGGTTGCAACGTTTTTTTACGGCTGCTGCGCTACGACATTGAAATGAAATATGTTCCAGGAAAGCAACTCATCCTGGCCGACATGCTATCACGGGCGACGACCAAAAGTGACTCGGGTGGCGTCGACACCGATGATGTCGAAGTACACGCTGTAAGTATTGTCTCTTCACTGATAAGCGATGCCACGTGGAACCAGTTGGCTACAGAAACGAGCCTGGACAAATCTCTAAAAAAGGTCCTAAAAGACCTCGAAACTGGAAAACCAATCGAGGGTAAGTGGAAATCGTTTGATGGAGAGCTCTCACAAGTCAAGGGAGTCCTCATGAAAGGGTGCAAAGTCGTAATTCCGGACAGCATGAGACGGGAAATGTTGAAAAGAATTCATCAAGGACATATGGGCGTCAATAAGTGCAAAGCAAGGGCGCGACGCCTTGTGTACTGACACGGAATGAATTCAGACATAGAAGCGTTCGTGCAGAGGTGTTCTGTATGCAGAAAGCACGCATATAGTCAACCACGAGAACCCTTGACGATGCGTCCTGTGCCAGACCAACCGTGGTACCGCGTAGGAATAGACATCTTCGAGCACGGAGGAAAGTCGTACTTATGCGTATACGACGCTCTATCTAACTTTCCGGAGGTCGAGTTACTCAGAGATACTTCTGCAAAGACTGTCATTGAGGCAACAAGTGCGATCTTTGCAAGGTTTGGCATACCGGTGGAGGTCTGTTCTGACAATGGCCCACAATTTTCTAGTCACGACTTTGCGTTGTTCTCCAGAACGTACGACTTCAAACACGTCACATCTAGTCCAGGGTTCCCACGATCGAACGGTCTAGCAGAAAAGTGTGTACAGGTTGTTAAACGAATTTTAAAGAAAACCAGCGAAACTAACGAAGATTTTTGGCTGGGACTTCTTGCTTATAGGACCACTCCACAAGAATCGGGTCCAGCACCTGCCGAGGTACTTCAAGGAGAAGGCTGCGAACATCGTTGCCAGACGCCCATGTCGGCCCTGGTCACCAAGTACGCAAGCATCGCCAAACGGTCCATTCCAGGGGGCCGCTTCCACATCTCAACCCAGGAGATGCCGTTCGAGTCAAGAAGGGTGCCTGGACCACGAAAGCGCAAGTCCTGAGACCTTCTGGGCATCCCCGATCGTACAACGTCATCACGGCGGAAGGGAAACTGCTGCGCCGCAATCGCCAGCACTTGCTCGCTACCAAGGAGGCATTCCGCTTTGACGAAGATGACGACAGCGAAGACGACACACATCGAGACGTCACTCCACCACGCCGCTACCCATCGGAATCTGCTAACCAAGCGCAAACAGCGAATAGTGCTTTGATGGCTACTGCTCCTAGAATCACGTCACCAACAGCAGCTCCAAGAAGGTCGCTCAGGCAACACAGACCCCCGCGCCGGTTGAGTTACGACCGGGACTTTGTTCAAGAACCATGAACTGTTGTTGCGTTTCTTAACCTAATTTGAAATGTTCTTGTGTGTTCTCTTATTTTTGTTTTGACCACAAAAGAAGGGGGATGTATCGTATCTTGCGCGTGCTGCATAAAGCGGACCGAGAGGCGGTGGAAAATAAAGAAGAAGAGGTTCTGGTTCCTTGCTCCCCCACACCCGGCTCGTCATGTCTTATCGGCAATACTAGACGATACAGTCATGACGTCTAATGAGCGCTACCTGTAAAAGGCGGTATCGGGTATCAGGGCAAAAACGTTTATATTCCGTTTCGCTGTAAGTCATAGCCCAGTGGACGCTGCAAGCCGATGAGGCGAATGAAGCAGTGCCAAAAACGCTATGTCACAAAGCTCGTCGTTTACTAGTTCGTATGTCATCACCGGCTAAACCAATCAAGCGCCGAGCATGTGCCTTGGCCTTGTACATTTAGCGTGCGTGTTTGTACTTGTATGTCTTTCATAGATAGATAGTCTTTATTCGACTCTGGAGGGTCCCAGCAACACAGAATGGCCATTGGCCCGTACCCGAGACCTGTAATGCCGCAGTATTACAGAAACTTAACAAAACAGTAACAATAACAGTAACAAAGATTTAACGCAAAGGCCATATCGAATGGTATATGTGAGTCTGGAAAGGAGGTGTCCGTCACTGACGGAGGAAGTGTAATGCCTCCTCGCACCAGACTTTCATGTCCTCTTTCTCTTGGGGGGACGCTCGGTGAGCTGCCTCAGTAGTGAGTGCCACAGTGCTACAGTCCTGATGAGGAATGAATTACGGTGTCGCACAGTGCGGCCGAACATTGGCTGCAATCCACGAGATCTTGTGTGGCGTAGGTTTTGCACCAGCGGGGGTGTTAAAATGTTTAGGAGGAGGGTGGTCGCAAGAAGCCGGAGTGACACAACCTGTCGGCGGAGAACCAATGGGCTCCTCCATCCAACCATTTTTAGAAGTTCCTGCGTAGGTAGGTCGCGACGCGACACACCTGGGGAAGCCTGCCAACGTAGAACTGAGTAGGCGGACGCCGCTGAACGCTTTCAAGGGACGCCATTAATGCAGCCTGGTAGGGGTCCCCAACCGAAGCACAGTTCTCCAAGTGTGGCAGCACGAGTGCGGTGTGCAGGTGCCGCAGTGTGCTAGGAGAAGTTCCCGGGGTGACGCGGAGTATAAACCTCAGCAGCCCACGGGCCCTCGAAGTCACCTCACCGATGTGAACTGCAAAAGTTAATTAAGGGTCTATTCTGACGCAGAGGAGTCCTGTGCCATCGATAACAGGGAGCGCCGCTCCGTTCAACAGGAAACTACGTTGTTCGGTGATGAGGCCTCTAAATGTACTGATGAAGGTAGATGTGCACTTCTTGATGTTCAGTGGGAGCCTGTTTTTTATTGACCAGTCATGAACAGTGTTAAGGTCATCTTGGAGTTGCTGATAGTGTACGGGGCACTGGACTGGATGAATGATGGTCAGATCGTCTGCATAGAGGAGAGGTGTGCACTGTAGCGAAGATGTTACATCGTTTATGAAGATGTAAAACAGAGTTGGTTCCAGGACACTCCTTTGTGGAATTCCAGAGAGGTTTTGAGATTGACACTGCTCCTTGGAATATAACTCTCTGGGAGCGATCGTGCAGAAAATCAGATATCCGATTCATGAGCCAGCCGGTGATACCCATTTTGGACATCTTCTGACGAAGTATTGTATTGTATACCCTGTCAAAAGCTTGCTTTAAATCAAGTTGCAGGAGTTGACAAAGTATGCGCTCGCCCAGACACGAGCTCAACATGTAAATGGTGGATTCTAGAGCTGACTCACAGCTTCGGCCGGGCTTAAAACCGTGCTGGCAGGGTGAGAGTAGGCCATGCTGCTCCAGATTTTGGAGAAGCCTTTTGTTCAGAATACGCCCCCTGGTTCTGCACACGACGAAGGTCGCCGAGATGGGCATGCAGATGAGGCAACAGATGATGTCGGGGCACCATTTCCCTTGTGCACCGGTGTCATAAGAGTCAGTTTCGACTGATGGGGGACCGAGCCAGCTTGCAGAAAGCTTGTAAAAAGCCGTGCAAGGGCTGTGCTGAAACATTCATTGCCGGCCTTCAACAACATAGGGTGCACTCCATTCGGGCCTGCACTTTGGGATGGTTTCAGGTGTCTCACTGCCTCAATAACATCATCTACATTTATTTCTATATTTCTAAGCGGCACTACATATGAGGGTGGAAGAGTGTGGGTGGTCTTGGGGGTGCCGAAGACAGTCTATGCTGAGGAAAACTGAACTCTGAACAGTTCAGCTACAGCATGGTGTCTTTGCAGGATAGCCCCACCGACTGTAAACTCCGGAGAGGATGACGACTTCCTTTGTCGGCTGATATACGACCAAAACAGTTTCGGATTTTTGATTGCTTTCTCGGCAACTGTCTCCGCATAGGACCTATGGAAGGTGTAGATTGCCTTCTTCAGGTCCCTCTGAGCCTGCCTCGCTTGGCTGATGTGATCAGAGTTCTGCGTATTCTTTGCTCGTTTGAAGAGTTTACGCTTCTGTCGTGAAAGCTGAAGGATGTTCTCGGTGATCCAAGGGGACTTCTGTCGTCCAGTGGCAGTCTTGACGGGGACACATTCCCTCTCAATCGCACTTACTAGGTCAAGCCAGGTTTCTTAAGCATCGCTAGCTGACTGCAGTTCATCTGTAGCAATGACCCACGGTGCAAGGTGCACAAGGTTGTTGAGGTGAGCGAGATCAATCTGGGACAATAGCTTCACCTCTTTGACGTGCCGGCCAAACTTTGGTAGGGAAGGAGGCTCTCCAGGTGTATAGCCTTGTGGCCATACACCCGTCGAGGCATGGGCTCCAAGGAGCAGGAAGAGATGAGCGCCGGGTTTGTTATGAAGGCAAGGTCAAGAAAAGACGCTTTTTGTGTGCTCAAGCAGTACAATGGCTCATCACAGACCTGGAGAAATCCATTTGATTCCATCACATCTAGTAGTGCGTCATCATGTGGTGCCGATGGGATGGGTGCAGGAACGTCTGTCCAGTCAACCTGAACATTAAAGTCACCCAGTATGCTAATGTTTAGGTAAGAGTTTACAACAATCCGCTCCAAAGCGTCACTGAGCAGGTTATATGACGCAACTCGGGTAGCCCACGGGCAGTACACGCACCCAAAGAGTGCCTTCCCTCGCTTGTGGGCGGTTTCGACGAACAAAGCCTCAAAGCTATCGACTTCAAAGTCCCGACGACTAAGGCAGGTCAGGTGTCGAGGGGCGACGAACATGACTCCACCACCACCGCCGCCTTCACGGTCTTTCCTGTGCGCGACATGCCAAGTGGTATCAACGAGCAGTCCATCAAGGGCCGAGGTATCGAGCATTGTTTCGCAGATGGCAAACCCCGTCTGTGGAGAGGATGCGACGGGCGCTTGGAAATCTAGCAGCTTATTCTTTACGGAGCGAAAGCTCGAGAACCAAACTGCAAGGTTGGCATTAGGGTGCCCGTTCGACGGTGCTCTGACAGTTGCCGGATCGAGGTTCCGAGTGCAGCACCGGGGAGCAGGTGAGGGGAACAGTGAGTCGTCGGGCGCAATGAAAGAGAGCGCAGGCCTCTTTGGTTGGACCTCTTGCGCATCGTTAGACCGCTCTTTGATTTATGATGAAACAAGCTATACCACTTTCTTTTTCGAGGCACCGGTGGAAAATGACACTCTATTCATTTGATAAATTTGATGGTGGTTGAAAAGTGAATGGGTGCTACTGAATATACCCCGGCAGAACACAGTGTTGGGCCAGTATCCGAATTACACCGGATAAATCTAGACCTGTCATGGCTCATAAAGCCAATCGCCTGCCAATATTGGCTGTGCCATTGTATTAGGTTTCGAATGATGGCCCAGCTTGCCCATTAAAAAACAGTAATGGAAAAACCAAGCAATGGCTAGGGTGCTGGCTAGCTGGTGAACATTGAGCATTTTGGTAAACCCGAAACTGAGGAGAAAAGGAAAAGGACGGAAACAGTGTTTCCGTCCTTTTTGGCTAGTCTCAAGATTACCAAAACGCTCAATTGGAATAACACTGGAATAAGCTGAGAAATGTCGGCCCGTGGTTTTGCTTGGCTTAGCAATATTGGATGAAGAATGGTGTAAAATGGGAAATGTATAGTTTCCCGATACTTCTATTGCTTAATTTTTTTGTTTATCTTTTTCTGTGTGAATCATAGGACTTGTCATTATGTGTTAATTTTATTTCTGTTTTGTACAGTTTATTCTATTTTGTGTGTAAAAAGATTCATCACTGTGTCCATTTTTATGTTAATGTTTATTATGTTTTGTGTCTGTTTTATCCTTTTTGCGTGAAACGATTCGTCGCCATGTTTCCACTTTTATTTCAATAGTTTATTATCTGTGTTATATTTGCCTTGAAACTGCCTGTAGGGGCCTTCGGCTTTGTCAAACTGTCTGACAGCTTTTTCCGCAGGCTTTCTGCATCATGCATTTTCGGTGCAAAATAAACATTATTATTATTATTACATCAACATTGTCACGCCGCCATCTGCAACCCGAAGGTGATTCTTGTCGTACGGCTCGATCTGAACTATGTTCGATAGGACTGCGAAAATCTGTGCTTTGAGTGACTTTGTAGTTTGAACTTCTTTTTTTTAGTTGACCATTTAATTTTGTGTTGCATCGGGACGATGTGGTTTTGCAAGAGGGGAGTAATGCCACGTGCGAATAGCTAAGTCAGCAGCGTGCTCGACTCCCAAGCCGCTGACTTGGGTTTGATCCCTGCCCAGCGCCTTTCCTTTTTATCTTTCAATTTTGTATGCACGATTAAAATATTCCAGATGACTCGAGAACATTGTTGTTTGCTCGAGCTCGGGAACTTCTAGATACCCACGCGCTTACAAAAGGAGCTTCACATGGCTGCTTGAGGCAGTCGTCCTTCCGTCGCCGTCAAGGTATGTACGATCTTTGTTACTTTACGTTTCTGGTCACAAGTTCGCCACATTAAACGTTCATTTTAAGTTTTATTAGTGACCTTTCTTTTTATTCGTGACGGTATGTAAGGTATTCCCCGGGTGCCGTATTCGAGCACGTTATTCAGAGCGCATCCGGGGGGGGGGGGGGCAGTGGTATGGGGGGCCTGGCGGGGTTCCCCGCACCCTCAGACCAAGCTCTTACCCATCTTTGATTGTATGGAATGCACGTTGTGGAAGCACTGTGAATTTCTTCGCCAAGCTTCGCGATTCCGTTGAAGCCCGAGTTGTCCCTACCTTTTTGCCGCACTTCCCTGTGTGGCGCTGGGGTGGGAGGCATTCGGCGTCATAGTTGCATCGGCCTCCCAACCACCAGGTGTTATTGATAAATCGTTTTATTCGTTTTAAATGTAGTTTTCGTGCGTTTACGAGCGGACGACTGGTGTTTCTAAGGTACTGACAAAATGCAGTTTCTGGCTAAAGAAAGAAATAGAAACTAAAATTTCGTTTCCGTACCCCTTTAAAGATACTAATTCGTTGCTCACAACCTCCAAAATTACGGAGGTTGCTTTGCTCTAATCTATATTTAAAGTAATATGTTCAAGGAGTGTATTTCCGAGTAAAAAGTATTGTTACAGGCAATACTTTTTCAAAATTGCAGCTAAAACAAAAAAGGTTGCCTACTTCACGACAGCAACTTTTTCCCTAAATTTTTACAGCTTTCGAAAAAAAAAAAAGAGTGTTCTGTGCAATTACACTCTATTTCACGGTTGATAAGTATATTCGGACAAAATAAGGGTGCTGAAAGGATGTAGTCATGGATGAAAGTTTTTGCACAACATCTTTACACCCCGAAGTGCGGAAAACGTTTGTAGTACATTACTTTGGGAAGCGTCTTATGTGCGCGAGGTGGCGTGCAAACAAAGCGGTTCGCTATGCAAGGCTCACGCGCCCGTCACACTACCTGCACATCTGTGAGCTAGATAGCTCTATGCGGTGGTTGGACCGAGAGGAAGAAAACGGCAGGAATATCTTTTAGTTTCACATAAAGCGCAGCATAATATATGCTGGAAGCAGCACCAGCTTGCATTCCAGTGCAAGTGTCACAGGTTCGGGAAATAAAGGAAACAAATGATCCCCCATGTAAACAAAATTTATAATTTTGATGGGACCGCTGACCGGACGATAGGTCCCCGCCCTGGTGGACGGACTCACTGTGAGGGGCGAGGAACGAGACGGAGACGTTGAGTTAAGAAAAAGAAAAGAAAATGCAAACCAACTCCGGCCTTTTTTGCGCGCGGCGCTTTTACACACAATCAAATGCAAGGATAAAAAAACAAGCACTGTTTTCCCTAGGACGCAAGTGCTACTCACACAGAAAAAAACAATTACCGCACAGCGACGGTTTAAAGGCGTTGTCCATACTAGTCCTCCTCATAAACGCGAAAAACAAGCAAAAAAAGTATAACAAATTAATAGCTCATAAAGTAAACAATTCCGCGAGGGTGGGTGGAGCGAACATAGGTTCGGAGAGTGGTGTGGGTGACGCGGGCCCGTTGCGACGCTGGTCGAAACGGGGAAGTCTGTGCGTGCTTGGATGCTCCGTGCGAAGCTCGGCACCGTACACTCATCCATGAGCACACACACTTGGGGGCCTGCAGAGCCGCGCCGAGGTCTTCCCGCGTTCCGCCTTCCGCCGCACCCGCTGTCGCTCCCAACTTCAGCGTCGCTTCCACCCCCCCCCCGGTCAAGTCTTTGCTTACACTCCCTCGACTTGGCTCAAAACCAAGCCGAGGTCCTCACTTCCCCATTTCTTTCCTCGACTAGACAAAAAAAAAAAAAAAAGAGACTCCCTGAGTTGGGGACAAAGCACACCGCCGCACCCTCCTCGAGAGGGGACCTCTCCCGCGGTTCCTGATTAGCGGGGGCAGCGAAACAGCACAAGCCGATGGCCCCCAGCTCTCCCGCTCAACCCGCGGGGTAAGGGCGACCCGAACCAAGAGAAAAATAGTCGAATTCTGTGACAGCAAGAGTGGGAGAAAATGCCAGCAATATTGGAGAAATTGAGCATTTTGTCCCACTCTCTAGAGGCACTGTCCCGCCGTAAACGGCAACACAATCTATTATCACTCTTGTGTGCTTTTTGCTTTATCCATTTTAGAGCGCAGCTTTTAGGCGCCCGTTTCCGTGTTTCGCAGCGTCGGCATGACCGCGCTAAATTTAGCGGAAAAATTGACGTCACGGGACCCCAACACCAATTCAATTCCCCGCTGAATTTTTTCATAGGTGACGTGACACCAAGTCATGTGACGTCCTTTTCCCCGCTAAGTTTAGCAGGGAAAATGAATTGGAGGAGGCGGGGAGAGGAGGGATGGAGGTGGAGGAGGAGGAGGAGAGGAGCATACCTTCCCCTCCGTACCCTACCCTTCTCTTTCTCAAGAGCTGCGCTCTAGTTTCGGATTAGAGATTTGTATACGTCTTTAATTTTTTAGAGCCCAATTTCCCAAGAATTACCTGGTCTTTGCCGTTGCGGAGCTCCTGCCAGCTTACAGTTGGTACCGAGGTAATAGTGTCACATGTGGCATGAAGCGTGGTACCTCTTTCGGCCACTGGGACAAGCAAGCGATCTCCACACCTCCATCTCTTGCCGATCATAATAAACCTAAACTGCGACAGGGCATTCGCTAAGTTGATGCAGTTGGTGGTTAGGCAAATATGAGATACACTGCTGCTTCCAAGAAACGAGGTCGACAAAGCGACGAGACTCGTGAGTGCCTCTCATGCAATCTACTCTACGACACACCCGGGTCGTGGTCATCACCGTGAACATGATCAAAGCAGGGGATCGGTGGCCACTCCATTTTCGAACGACGACCAAATCGAACGCGGAATGGGACGCTCCTCAGGAGCGGTTACAACGGCCTTCGTTTGCCGCGGTTTATCTGCATGCAATGACTTTCGTATAATTCTGTCCTCCCCTTCCCTCTGAATCTGTCACCCTTAACTCTATGTTTTTGCAGTGCGATGTTACCGGCCGGCCGCATCGAATTGACGACTTTCGTGACAAAGTTCAACGACTGAAAGTCCTGGGCGACGTTGCCTCTTTTTGCGCCTATAAAATAAATCACGTGTGGCTGGCCACCTTCCAATCAACGATACAGAGGGCACGCTGCTAGCGGCCCAGGAACTCACCATCAAAGGCAAGCGAGGCATCCTCATAGACCCGAGAAACTCAGAAGTTCTCTTGAAAATTCACTGGGTTCCGTTCTAGGTACCAGCCGACACGGTCTGCAGAGCACTCGAGCCTTACGCGAAAGTACTCGAAGTCACCCGCGAAACGTGGCGGGACCAAGGTTTCCAAGGAGTGGCACCAATGAAAAACCTGGTCCTGGCCACCCTAAGAGACGGCGTCACCAAGAAGAGCGTCCCTCACCAGCTCCTGTTTTTTGGCAGCACCGCCCTCGTCCTGCAGGTGCCCTGCCGCGCCCCTCTGTGCCTCCGGTGCAAGAACACAGGACACATGAGACAAGACTGCAGCGCCCCCCGTTGCGAGGACTGCCACCAATACGGCCACACAAGCGCGGACTGCGTG
The DNA here is from genome assembly GCA_037355805.1 of Ixodes ricinus. Lineage (NCBI taxonomy): Eukaryota > Metazoa > Arthropoda > Arachnida > Ixodida > Ixodidae > Ixodes > Ixodes ricinus. The sequence continues at coordinate 54,334 of JAZHYW010058412.1, forward strand.
AGGTCCCACGCAGCTGCAACCGCCGGTCCACTTTCCGACGAAAACACCGATCTGCTGATGGACGAGGGGAAGCACAGCAACCTGCGTCTATGAATGTCACTGAAAACACTTAACTCGTGGCACCAAAGACAAGCAGAACGCCAGCGGCCGCGGCCGAGGAACAGACTCCAGAGGTCGAGCTCCTTCGGACGCTCCCTCTGAGGCCCCCCCCCCTCCAAGGAGGCCAGGCGACGCCCACTACCAAGCCCACTGGCAAGACACACAAGGCACAAGCTGTAGAGGCGACAAAAGATGCGGTACCAGACGACACGGCACAAGACGAGGTGATGGTGAGTGGCTGTTGTGGTAAGCAAGAGGCCGCTATAACAGGAGAGCAGCGGCGAGGATGGGGACGACATGATACCGGTCCAAGAACGCCGCAAGCTCGCCACGGCAAGACGCGGTCGCCGAAACCTCAGGTCTCGGAAGACGATCGTCCTGAAAAGACCTCCTAGTTAGGAAACTGTTTCGAACCCTACGCGAGGAGTGTTGCAGAATGTTACCACGGCGTCCGGCTTTTTTATGTATGCACGTATGTCGCGGTCCGGTTTTGTTTCATTTTCGCTTAAGCCACTATAATGTTTTTTTGTTTTGTTTTTTGTTTTGTTTTTAAAGTTCCAATTAAGAAACACTTGAGAATCGCCTCTTTGAACTACGTTAGTCTCATCGTCCGTAAAAAAAACGGGTACTAGATACTTGTGTTGTGCGTTTACCGCAGTCTCGGAAATTCAGCCATGCTGAAAGGAAAACGCGAATATTGTATTTTTAAAAGAGACGAAGCTTGCCTCCGAATTCAAGGTACAAAAAGCAGCCTTGTTTTTTGAATGCCTCTTTTATTTGTTTCATTTAAATGCTATCGCACACCTCGGTGGGAGGGGGGTGGAGGGGGGGAATATTCTTGTTCGGAAAGGCAGGGTCCTTACTGTCCTTCCAGTGTGGGAAAATTATAGGAACGGCCGTGTCTGTGCAGTAGATCTGCTGTATCATCATGAGCTATTTAAATTTGCCTGTGTTCACGCTCCCAGTCTTTCAGTCGACCGAAAATCTTTTTTTATTAACCTGCGGCAGTATTTACACACACGGTTAAAACGATATTGGCCGGAGATTTTAATTGCATTTTGAAGTCACGCGACTCATCGGTCGGGCTTAAATCAAATACCAGTGTGGGAGAATTAAATAAATTATTACGAAATTTTGATCTTCAAGACGTGACGGAAATGGCGGTGGCGCCTTGTCCAGTCTATACCCATTCGCAAGAAAATTGTCACTTACGTCTTCATCACATATTTGCCTCGAGTGAATGTGTGGTGACTGCGGGAGCGTACATGGTGCACCCCCATCGCTTTCTCCGACCATACAGTAGTCTCAGTTCGCGTTGGAAGAACAAAGCACAAAAACAATACATCTTCGGGGTGGAGTACCCGGAAAATGAATAAGAGCTTATGAGAGGACGAGCCCCTAGCCAACAAAACTCGACAAAGTGATCCATGAAATATCCAGCAACGGCGAAATAGACACATTCAGCTGGGAACTTTCAAAAGAGGAGATAAAACTGATTACTTTACACTACAGTCAGGATAGGGCTGCACGAAAGCAAGCAGAGAAGCGGGAATTAGAGTTATCTGCAAGGGCTAATTGGCCAAGAGAACCGCACTCTCGGCTTGCTCCCGAAGGATATCCGCGAATGCAAGTCAAATCTTCTCTCGATACTGGAGAAAGAGTACCGAGGCGCGATGGTGTGATCCAGGCTTCATGCACTGCAGCAAAAAGAAAAGTCAGAACAAAAAAACAACCAAAGAGCGCAATTATATTTGCAGTAACAAAATAACATTGTTGCAAGCTGGCAATAACGTCTATCAGAGCAGCAAGACTGAACAAGAACTATTCGATGTATTTACTTAAATTGCTGAGGGAGAGAGGAGATACAAATGAAGCTATTTCGGAGAGGGTTTTTGAAGTCATGCCAGAAGTTCCCCTTGATGTCTCGGGAAAAAAAAACATAACGAAGGAATGGCCGATCAAGAAATAAAATCGGCAATTAAAGAACTTAAGACCAGAAAGGCCCCGGTTTTTACAAACAGTTTTTAGGCCTCCTAGCAACAATATTTGGGCAAGTATACGGGGACATTTTCATATGTAATTTGCATTTGAAAACAGCGCAAACCGGCGAAGAAAACACAGACGTGCTGACATCAACTATCTACAGAGACACAGAGATGCACGCGAGATTGCACTTCCCATTCTCAAAATGAATACAACTGCCCAGCTCCATTCTGGCTTTCCCAACAATGCAGCGTGACGTTTGAAAATGGCCTCCGAGACAATCTCAGACCAATCAGCTTATTGACGACAGATTACAAGATTCTCACTAAAATTATCACTAAGCGTATTGCATATGGACTAACTTCTATTGTTGGGGACCATCAGCCTCAAGGATTCAAACGAAGGTCAATCATTACAAACGTGCACACAATGAGGATCCTAAGAAAATCTCTACCGCGGTTCTACAGGTAGCCCTAAGTAAGGCTTTCGATAGGGTGTCCCCTCCTTCCTTTTCGCTTTGCTAGAACGATGCTGCATGGGGGAACGCTAACATTAAGTTATGTTATAAAGACATAACCACTCGATGTTTGGTAAACCTGCAGAAAACTTTCGATTCAAGTGAAATCTTTTGTCAGTCATGGATGTCCAATGTCATCCTTATTATTCGATTTATATTTAGAAGCACAGTGCAAGACACTCTTAGCTAATGTGAACACTGAGGGTGTAAGCTTGGGTCCGAGCACAACGAAAATAGTGGCCATGCGGACGACGTTGCCATATTGTGTGTTTCCAAGCGAGAGTTCGCGCTTGCAGTCAACCACATAAACGACTTCTGTCATAGGCGTAGACTTCGGGGGGGCATCGGGGCTCGTGCCCCCCTGGTGAAATCCGGGGAAGAAAAAGCAGAGCCCCCCCCCCCCCCCCGGGCCCGGGCCATGATCCTTACCGAGACGCTGTTTACGTGCCATGTAACGAGCTTCTAGTAGTGGCATGTAAACCAGGGACTCAAACCGAAAAATAAAGGTTTCGGTTACGGTTACGGTTACCGCTTCCTGTTGATAACGGTTTCGTTTCGGTTTTTTACGGTTTCAATTTTTACGGTTTCGGTTACCGGTTACACGTTCCTAAAAACCGGTTTATTTCGGTTTTTCCAATAATTTGTTTGATTGGAATGCTAGACAGCCGTTTTATATTAAACGGTTTAAAGTAGTCCCAGATATCCAACAACGTGAAATTCAAGGAGCTTAGAAAAGTCTTAATACTTCTAATTGGTCGAAAGTTGCACACGTTTCTAGCTCCAACGCTTGTTCACTACATCTACTTAGATTCCATAGTTTGATACCCGAGCATACATGTTACTTCCGCTACTTGGGGATCATCGCATTCTATATTTAAAAAAAAAAACTGAAATAAATATCCCTACTTTGTTGTTGGGCAGCATTTGTAGATAACCCTAAGAAAGTTCCCACCGGGTTCTGGAAGAGCCATTCGAACCTTTTCGTCGCTATAGTTTATTTCAACCTAATACATGCAGACGAGTCTTCGCCCACACTGATGGAAGGAACAGAACTATAGCCATACCTCTAGTAAAATACTGCTAAGTGCAATAATGTAATAAAATTGAGAGCCTGGCTAGTTGGTGAATGTCATACATAATATAAATGCAATAGCCCAAAAGAAGGAAGACTAAGGAGCTGAACGAACCACACAGAAACAACACGGAAAGCTGCAAAAAATATGTCATGTGTCGTTCGTTCCTTTCCCTAGTCTTCGTTGTTGTGCCATGTTACACCTACGTCATGTTTGCTATTTCCAAGCAATTGCCTATGGTTATCGAAGCGCACGTCTCTCGCTGGCTGATTCTGTGACGCTAGAAAAATGGCGCATTTATATATAAGAAAAACTACAAAACGTGTGGACGCAAAAAATGAAAATAAAGTGCGGGCGTACCTTATACTATATATATATATATATATATATATATATATATATATATATATATATATATATATATATATATATACATATATATATTCGAAAAATATGCAGATGAATGAACAGTACTTCATCGCATGAATCAATGTTTTACGAAACCGCCGAAAGCCAAAATAAATGGCGGAGCCAGGATTTGAACTCTGGGCCTCCCATTGCCCTGTCGGGTGATTTGCTTATATTATATTATATTATATTATATTATATTATATTATATTATATTATATTATATTATATTATATTATATTATACATGCCCCCGGCTGCCTGGCATTTCTAATTCCTCTTTATGGCTCTGCGTTTTTCCTTCTGCGTTCCATGTCTGACAGAGTTTCAGACCAAATTCCTCTTTCACCCAACTGACTTCCCTTTCTTCTGCGTGTTTGGTCGACTTTGTCGCACTGCCCACCGCTCCACCTTCCCCGCTACCCAACAGCGCATAGGCAGATGCCTCCGCGGAGTCGGTTTTGGAGTACTTATAGGGGGCTTTGCGCAGGCAATCATGGTGCCTCTGCCGAGGCCAATATACCTCTGGAAAGGACTCGCTGTGTTCTGGGGCGCATGCATTGGCGAGAAAGGGACTCTTCAACAAGCGGACAACACCGCTTTGGCTCTAGCGCTGCACCGCGGCCATGGACGAGCTTTGCCTTGGGCTATTGCCAGTGTCGTCTCTCTTCTTTTTCTTAATAAAGATATATGGGTACCGTCGGTAATAAGCTCCGCCGACCTGCCGTTGTGCGCTTGACACGCGACGGCAAGCCGGCGGGCCATCGAGTCCTCGCGCTCTCGGCGCAAGACATCTTTTCCTTCTCGTGCAGAGGGCGGCGGACGAATCGAGGAAACGTCCGAACGGCTTCGTGAGGTTTTTCAATAAAGGTCAATAAATAAAGAAATAAAAAAAATGGCACAGGGAAGGGGGGGGGGAGGGGGGATGTGGTGTATACAACGGGAAAGGGGTTTAATGGCTATGCGAAATGTTATTCTCCAGGCAGGGAAAAGACTCGCATAGCCAAAGGGGAGAGGGAAGGAAAGATGTGGATTGAGATGGGTTAAATAAAATATTTTGGAAGTTACTAGGGAAAGCGCCAATCAAATCATTTGTAGGGTAGAGGGAAGGGGGGGGAGCGGCAAAGCGTTGCTAACACACGTCTAAAACATGTTCAAAGTAAACGTTCGATAAAACGCGCAAGTGCCAACAGTCGCTCAATCGCTCCCAACATTTGGTCAATTGCGCAAGTACAGCTCGTCGCCGCGGAGCGGCGACGAGCTGAACCTGTGTAACAGGCGGCGGCGAAACTTGTTTTTCGCAGCCGCAGTTCCGGAGTTCTGCCACAACACAGTTATGTTCACTGGAGTTTTGCATCATTGTCATGTCGCAAACGTTTGACTGGATCTTTACCGGTTTCCGAATTGCGCGCGGCAGTTAGAGGCGGTCTGAAATCTCAGTCACATGCGCAAACTCGAGCACTGCACGGAATAGGACCCGCGCCCGTTGCTTGCCACCAGTAGGGAATAGCAGTTTCTCTGTTGTGGACACCTGTGCCCCTGTCGCCCTAACCGAAGCTAGTAATGTTTTCCGTGCTTTCTCGTATTCCGGGCAGTGCCATAGTATGTGATCGATGTCTTCAACCTCCCCGCACGCAGTGCAGTCAGCACTGCTTCTCTGAGACGTCCTTCCAAAGCGATGCAATGTCTTCCTCGTGAACGCGCTATTAGTTCGGAGACGATGCAAAAGCGTTGCGTCTTTCCGCGTCAGTTTAGAGGCTGGGACTGGTACAGGACCTTCTCCATTGGCTGTCCCGGGATCGGGGTGTCTTTTCCTGAGATCGCGTGCGATGAGAAGGCGCGCCTCGTGGAATCGTCGCAGGTTGTGCGTGCACGGTAGTCGAGATGCTATGTGCTATGAGCGCGAGAGCCAAAGCTCTGTTGTCCGTGTGCAGAAGTGCTCCTTTCTCGGCAATACACGCCCACCACAGCACGGCGAGTCCTTCCCGGAGGCATATTGGTCTCGGCAGAGAGGCGATTATTGCCTGCTCACAATCCCCAACATCTACGCCGTAACCGAATCCGGAGGCATCTGCTCATGCGCAGTTGGGTAGCGGGGAACGAGCGGTCGGCAGTGCGGCAAAATCGGCCAAACAGGCAGAAGAAAGGGTAGCCAGTTGAGTGAAAAAGAAATTTGGTCTGAAACTTTGTCAAACAAGGGAGGAAGAAGAAAAAACCCAGAGTTACAGAGAGAAAAGTAAAATGCCATGTAGCCTGCCGCAGCCTGCCGCCCCTGGAGCGCCTCCAGCGAGCGAAGGACGCGAGGAATGGCTCAGAGCCGTTCTGGCGTATGCGAAATGATGTCATCGGCTGTGTCGAGCCTGAACCCAAGAAAACCCATGTGTCGCGTGCACTCTGCTCGTGTCGATTAGGTTTAAGCGAAATCCCGACCGCAGCAAGTCCTCCACGAGGAGGCGCACCGTAGACGCCAACCTGTCTGGGTAGGGATGGGCGCACAAAAAGTTGTCTATGTGAGACCAAGGCCAGGGTCCACGCGCGCATTTCCCTGGCAATGGTTATTGCCAAGAGCTGCCTGTAAAACGGCGCCGGGTATATTACGAAGGTCATACGGCAAAAACGGCAGTAACGGCGGCCTACTCTAAATGTGGTCAGGTTACGGGAGGAGGGATGAACCATGGTATGGTAAAAGGCCTCGGCAATGTCGAGCTTCACCTGATACGCTTCAGGCGGGAGAGGGTTTACTTCGATGGCCTGGCGTAGCGGAGTAAGGCGGAACTCAGGTGCCTGGAGGTAAGGAGTAAGTGCGGCGCAGTCTAATACAAAGCGGGACTCGGTGGCTGACTTGGATACGAGGAAGACGGGGTTGAAGTACAGACCACGTGCGTTCGATGATGCCGCCAACATGTTGGTTTCGGCGGCATCTATCGTGGGGACCTGGTCAGGGATAGGTGGGCGGGCCGTAAAACAAGAAGACTTCATGCAGCAAATGGAAAGTGCGCCAAAGTCGGGCGGCCCGTGAAAACTACATGCCTCAATAAACACTGCCCAGTCGACTTGAGGTGCCTACTGGGTCGGGTGGACTGGCGGCGGAGGTCCCTTCACTTTCGACTTGTAGGCAGTGCTACCCGTGCAGGTCCGAATCGGAGTCTTCGACGTCGCTTTGTTTATCTGTAGTGTGTTCCTTTGTGTTGGTGTGGTTTACCTCCTCGCCATCGTACGTGCCGAAGGCGTCGTCATCGGCGTGGGGCGCGATGACAATGTCGGTCCTGCTGAGCCACGCCAGGATTCGCTCGGCGGCGGTGGCCCTCGAGTCCGGATCCAATGGGTCGGATTCTTCGATCTAACATCAAGCACGAGCAAGAAAAAGCCGAGACGCCAGCTTCGCAAAATGCATGGGCGAGAACGTCCTCGACCGGGAAGACATCCAGGAGCAGACGACCGTGCCGTCGATTACGGCACTGGTGGGTTTTGAAGACCCAGGGCAGCTGCCAGACTCACAGTTAGGGGAGCTTCTTGAACTTGGTGCCTGTGTGGTAGCTGGTGTTCGCAGGAGCACGAGACGTGCGGCGTCCGCGTTGAGGCTGGTTGGGTAGTTGGTCGGGAAGCTCTCTGAAAACCTCGGACTCGAGCCTGTACGTCTGGGATATGATAGCCGTTCTCCAGTTCCCTCTGGCGACGACGTGGAAGAGTTCCAGTCTATCGAAAATGCGGTGCTGGTGTTCGGTGAGCATGGTACCCCAGTAAAACCGATATGGGTGGAGATGACGGATATCGTGGACATTTCTCGTGGACAAACTTCTGGTGTCTTGGGCGAGGTCGCGCAGAATGTCGTAGGCCTGACAGACCCTCGCTTCTGGAATGGGCGGTGGGGCTCCACCGGAGGTAGTCGGATCGCGTTGGTGGCTCTCGTAGAAGTGATTCCCGTAGAAGCCATGCCTCTGGCGGAAGCATGGAAAGGGCCCCTGCGATGCTATGGAAGCGATCTCTTGGCGCGTCTGTAAAGATGTTTGAGCTCACCGTGCTGACGTTCGAATAGCTCGCGTTCAGAGTTCTGCGACAGGGACTGTTGAGACTGCTGGCCGTGTGGGGCGAGACCGACCTTCGCATCGACGATGGAAGCGGGGCAGCTCCCAAAGTTGAGGCGAAGGAGGCAGAAATGGCATCCCCTGTCGGTTGTACGAGGGCGGCTCCGCCATCGGCGGCCAAGTGCGTTGGCGCGTTCGACGACGAGGCATCCTTCTCCTTGGCTTGTTCTCTTGTCATGCTGAGATGCGTGGCAGTGCCGGTGGCTGCCGCTCGGTTCGGAAGAGAGCCTCGGCAAGAAAAGGAAAAGAAAAAAACTCGGAAACCCTTCGGACGTTCCCTCGTTCCTTCCGTATATATATATATATATATATATATATATATATATATATATATATATATATATATATATATATATATATATACACAAAGCGCCGATGTCGAACCTTTGACTTTTTTTTTCTTTCTGTGTTGTTTCAATATCGTCGCTCGCGACACGTTTCAGACTAAATGAATACCAGGTTTTTCTTTTCCGCCAGCTCTGCATGATGGTCAATTTACCTCGTTTATTCAAACTGGCTATAGTCGGTTACAAGTTAAGAAGGTAGGAGAAGCTCCTCCCACAAGCGTGGTGCGCCGGTTTCAAATCCATCCGCAATCGAAAGAAGAGTTTACTGGAAACGCTCCTTGTTCCGCTTCAATGGATAGATAATGGCCACAGAATGGTGCCAACTTGTCTCTGACCCCCACTTTTTAAGAAGGCGACCTTTGTATTCATCGGAGAAGGAACCGAGCCCCTGAAAGCAGCCTTTGTATCAATCGAAGGGGAAGCTAATCCCCGAAAGTCGTATTTGTTTCGATCGGAGGGGGAAGACTCTAATCTCCCTCTCGCGGCTTCGAGAATGCTAAGTCAAAGTCGAAAGATAAAGCAGATATGTACAGCAAGGCAAGATCCTCTTCGCGCGTTGGCCGCAACGTCACGGAAACGATGGGACGCTATTCGATGCGGAGGTGGCGGAGGGATATATGATTCCCTTTGAGGGGCATTTGCCGCTACCTTCTTGACTTGTAACCTACTATAGTGCATATCAGGAACATCGTTGGTTTTGATAGAACCGAGTTGGATGGACATCTGAGAATTCTAACTTATTAGGAGAAGAAGGTACAGTCGGCACAGAATGAAACGCGAACAGTGGGTGCATGGTTTTCGCTAGATGCTGCACCACCTGAACCAGATGGGAGCTGCAAGAAGATGGCTCCTCCTTCGATGTGTTAGACTCTTGCTCAGTGCATCCAAACCTTCGGTGTTGCGTCTCTGGGTGACTCAGCGTGGGTCGAAAACCATACGCTCCTTGTTCGCGTTTCATTCCGTGCCGACTGTACGTTTATTTACAGGAAATTGCAAAGAGGTCAACCTGCTTGTGGGTGCTGGTTTGCTACTTTGCGTGAAAAGGAAGAGAGCCCTGAAGGCAACACGTAGTGAATACATGTAGGGATGTAGGAGTGTCGCAGATTTAAAAACAGAGACTTTCTTTTTATTATAAGCTTGACCACTGAGTCCAGCTGAGAATTCTTAATCCTGAAGTTAGATTGAACGGAAATATATTACCAGATGCACCACTCACAGAGAGTATCTCTGTCAAATGGCCTCAGCATTTCAGGATCTCTCCTTCAGGTCATACTTGAGAAAAACTAATATTTTTATATTTCGGTTAATATCGGTTAAAACCGGTTACCGGTGAATAATTTTCGGTTACGGTTACGGTTACGGTTTTTATGAATTTTAAATAACGGTTTTGTTTCGGTTACGGTTACTGAAAAATTTCGTTCCTAAACGGTTTTCGGTTTCGGTTACGGTTACGGTTTGAGTCCCTGATGTAAACAAAATAACGCCCACGTTGCCTTTTTTGACAAAATACATGGGAAATGGAATCCCAGCGTGCTTTCGTTAGCTTCAATCTCCAGTTCTGGCGAAAAAATAATGCGCACAACCCCCCCCCCCCCCAATAGAACTTCTCAGCCTGCCCTGCCGCCCTGCCCCCCCCCCCCCTTCCCGGGAAAATGGAAAGTTTACGCCGCTAACTTCTGTAGTATATCTGGGTAGGTAATGGACGCTTCAAAATCGACTGGCGCTTGGCTAGGCTCATGGACGACCACACCAGAGTGTTACAGGGATATCAAGTGGTCAGGCTCACTCTCAAGTTATCTCGGGGTGGAATGGAGACAGCGCAGCTAAGTACCGGCCGCGACGATATACACTTAAACAACATACAGGCGAAAATGAGCGGATGGTACAGAATATATAATTTGATTTTCAACAAATCTTTTGGGTAAAATGTTGTATCTTTTTTTTTTCATTTTTCATGCATATGGTATGCGGGACATATAGTTTCATTACGTCAAGCGGATATTAATAAGTTTCATAGACTTTGTGGGACGTTTATATGGCAATCTTTATTCGAACGAGTGCGCAGAAAAAAATGTATTTCTGAGTCGTTCCAAAGGTGGGTTTGAACTCCCTAGCTTAATAATAATAATAAGAAGAAATTTTATTTAGATCATAAACATGCTACATATGCAGGCCAGCGAAAGCACTGGTGTGCTTGTATATGCGGCACCTGGCCTCCAGCGGGCTGCTTACACTGAAATCCTCTTATTGTGTGCATTACTGGCACACAAACAAAAATAAAAAGTACAAGAAGGAAAGAGAAAAACTCAATGGAATGCTAAAGCAATAAAGCCAATTTACACTTCAAAATGCAAGCACCAATCTTGTAGTTCATATTTCACTTGTTTCAGTGACTCCATGTTATAGTAAGTTTCTGGAAGCCTATCAAAATAAAATGGGACGTATGCCCGTGTTTTTTCCCCCATAATTTGTATAAATCTTCGGAGTAACAAATCTTTCTATGCGCCTGAGTGTTCGTTCCTTTTGTAATACTATTTTAAAGTTGCTCTTATAATAGTGATTTACTAAAATAACATAGCATTGCAGTTTTTCTATGGATAACAACTTTAAGACATACATTTTCCGATTCGTTTCCAACTTTGAGTAGGTTCTTCCATAAGTAATATTACTTGCAATTTTATGTAGTATTTTGTCAACTTTTTTTTTATAACTAGAACACACTCCTTAAGGGCACCGAAACTCAGGTTTTATAAAGAGACTCAAGGAGCGATTGATTTCATCCAAAGCCGGTTTTTCTGGGATTACCTGCTTCAGGTAAAACGAAAAAAATATCTGGGACACCATTGACCTGATTGTCCCGCCACCTCATATCGTTCCCTATATGAAAGCCTCGGGTCAACTGTGTTCAAACAACTGCGGAAGTACCCTGTTCAAACAAGCACCGAGGATTTGTTTGTGAAATTTCACAGGAAGGTTTTACCTGTTAAAACATCGCCAGAAAAAAAGGTTCTTTGTGGCGTGGTCTACTAATTGTGCACTGTGCCCTTTCCCAGAAATATTGCAGCGAGGTTTCCTGCAATGTACAAACGCCGAAATATTTTGGACAGAGCTCCGATATTGTTTCGGCATTAAAGCACAGCGCCGGACTGGATTACTCTCAAATTTATTAAAGTGTAATCTGAAAAAGAAAAAAACAACGAGAAATGTGTTGAAGTTCTCTTCCTGCTGGGCCTGCATGCAATTTGGAGATTCCGAACGGATCACACAATGGTGGGTGAAAAGGAGAACCCCTTGGAACAACTTTTTGGTAGCTTTGCATATACTAGGGACCTGCAGGAACATATTGAAATGTCGGACTTCGAGTAATGGTCCGCAATGCAATCCAGTTTAATGCCTTACAAGTTACATGGTGAAAAAAGACAAGCATATTATTAGACATTGTGTAATCCGTAAATGAGCTGAAGAATATACATTGCGAACGTCATGAAATAATGTGAAATGCATTGTAAATATGTGTTTCCCTTCTGTCCCGGTCACGGTTGAAGAAACACATTTAGGTGATGACTCTGGCCGCTCTTCCCGCGGGGAGCGAGCGACCAGATCGTAAAAAGAGTCATATTACAGGCTAGCTGGTGGAAGTCAACCATTTCGTCGTTTACCCTGAGACAGATCGTATTCGGAGCTACAGCCTCGAACCAGGAGTAGTTAGTTCCACGCCGCCGCGGAGGGCACGGCGGTATGCGGTCCCTCCTCGGCGGCCATGTTGTCGGCGGTATAGCGTGCTAGCCTTTTTCGCGGTGTGGTGGTGTGGTGGTGGTGGTGGTGGTGTGCAGCTGGGCTGGCCTCCTGTTTTGTTTTGGTGCGGTGTCGGTCACAGGTGCCACCATCGTGCACGAAGGTGAGCCTTAACCCGAAGAAGAAGGAAGGGAGAACACAGATTTACTGACTCTGACGATTTGGTAGCGGCGTGGCGGTGGTGAGGTACAACAAGAAGCGGTGAGCCTGGGAATGCGGGGCCACCGCTGAAGAAGCAATCAGAGCGGTCGGTTTGCGAGGGACCCTATACTTGGGAGCCATCTATGCCCGCTCGAGTGAAGCGCTCGGTGCGCCGAACATAATGTGATCGCCGCGTCGGACAGAGAGTCATCGCCTAAATGTTTCTCCCACCGTGGTCGCGGCCAACTCGGCAGCGTCCTAATAATGACATAAAAATGCCATGTAAAAATAAAAATAACAAAAGAAAGAGATCGGTGGCCTAGTGGGCTGGCGCACACTAAAGTAACTGGATCGTGGTAAAGTAGCGCCAAGCACCTCGTATGGTCGCCATTTTGGCCCTTGAAATGCACAATTTCTTCTTGACCTCTTTATTCTTGAGGAGCCGATCTAGGTTCGTTGGTGAGGGGTAGCTTTATAAACACGTTTTTTGTATGAAGAGATTTTGCTATCCACACACTGGCGAAAGAAGCGTACATATTCGTACCACCACCACACGCGGTGTCGGTGCTTGGAAGCATTGAAAAATAATGTTCCTGTTTTGAAATACGCAAGAAGAACAATATAATTGTACGAGAACTGTGGAGATGGACATGATCGATAAGTTGATTGCATACACAGTGCCAACAGACGCTTAGATTGGCGAGGAACGCCTTCAGTACGACGATGCTCTATGGTGAACTTGGTGCGACTGGATTAGAACGACCCTCTCGAAGCTTCGAAGATTTGAAGGGGCCAAAATGGCGATTGTCATGGCAACGGAGACCGATTAGCCAATTCCTTTGCGAGGTTTTGGTCGTCTGTATGTTAGTATATGGTTTCTGTTCGGTTAGCAGGCAGGGAAGTCAACTGGCGCTACTTCCCCAGCTCGGAGCAGGTGGTGCGAAAGCTCGCGCTGCAGAACCCAGCGATCCTGGGTTTAATCTCCACCCCTGCCCGTTTCGATCTGGATGAGCACCACTACTGTGTGCCGCACGTTAAAGACGACAGGCAAGCGGTTGTACTGCGCTGGCTAAATTTCTCATCTACAGCCGAGCGACAAGTTGCCCGTTGAGGCAGACTAAGTTCAGGCTGTATAAACGTACACACATTTTTTTGAATAAGCAGGTTGGTATCTGTGATTTTCCTTTAATAAACTCATGCTTAATCACTTGTTCTTTTTCAGGGACCATAATTACTAACACCAATATATACTAATACTAATAGATCTTATTTATTAATCACACGCACGACCTGAAGCATTCATTTATCAATAACATTGCAAGGATTTTCGGCTTACTGAGCTAAAAGCGCCGCCTTCGACGATTCCTAAACATTATGGATAGGCAGATACTCAGCCTCCCACCAGGTGGCGTAACAAAGCATCAACACATATTTTATTGTTCTCTTTGTTATCCAATTTCTATATAAACGAGGAAACCGGGTGCCAATATATCGAGAGGTCTAATATATAATAAACTAATATAGAAAACAATATATTTTCGAATGGCTAAAGAAAAAAGTGTTTCGCTATGAATGTGTATTTTGCTTTCTTTTCCCTCTTTATTGCTTCTATGTATTGAGGAAGAAGAGAAAGAATAATAGTAATAATAATAATGATAATAATTATTTGAGCCTCAGAGAGATGCTGGTGTTTGCAGAGAAACCGGAAGTCGATTCCAGAGGCCTGCAACACCAAAAAAGGGTATAAAAAGTTGTAAGGGCGATTATGAATAGGGTTCCGCGTTTTCGGTTCCTATTTTTTCAAACTTGGCGTACTTTTTTCGGTGTTTATTTTAAAATTCAATATTCGGTTTTTTTCGGCGTATATTTATGCCCACAAAACTTTATCGGCTTTTTGCGGTGAATATAAAATAAACACCGACGGTCACCGGATCAGATGATCCTTGTAGCTCTGATATTTGTAGATCACTCAAAAGAATAACGGCACAGATACATTGAAAAAGAAATACCCAATTTATTTGTCAAATGTGTGCAACTGTAGAAGAAACAAGAAAAAAATACAGAAGTACAAATAAGTCAGATATGAAGCCTGTGCCAAAAAAAACAAAACATGGAAATTCGCCTTCTGTACATCAGGATTACGTGATTCTTATTATAGTACACACCATGTACCTTTCCCAGGTTCTCCTCGTTGCTCCGCACTCTTTCTTTCCTGTTAATATGACCCTGAGCTTCTAGAATGCCCTCTCAACGCTAACACTGGACACTGGAAGGCTGAGAGATGAAGCGCTGCCTGAGCCAAAATCGGCGAATAAACCAATTGTGACCGCCGAAAGAGACACGGTGCGACGTTTTGAAGCACAATACAACGTGCAGACCTTGCATCAAGTCAGTCTTCCTTACAGTGAATTTGAAAAACACGCTCGTAGCACGGCGAAGTCATGGGGCATTTCGGACTTCACGCCCAATCGATGATGCGCACATTAAACCAAAACGTCGTGGCGGATGCGTGGTCCCATTCATTCGGACACGTTTCGATAGACACTGTTCTATTTTTTCGCCACGGCTCTGCGGTACGACTGGAAGGTCAAGCGATCTCTTCCGGTGCCAAAACAATTTTAGAAAATAGTTTCTACGTACTTTTATCGGTTTAAATTGAAAATGCCGAGCCTAAGAACTGACCTTTTTCGGTTAAAACCGAATTTCCGAAAATGGATTCGGCGTACTTTTATCGGTTTTTATCGGTTTAAACCGAAACTCCGAGCCCTAATTATGGGCTGATATAATATACAAGATGCATGATGATGTTGAAAACGGAGTCGTGAGTAAGCGCTGTATTATACCTGTGCCACACGGACATGGCAAATGCCATTCAGGGCGAATCTCATTCGGGCGCCGAATGACATTACATTTCAAGCCCGTGCAACACGAACATTTCGAATGTCATTTTGCGCCATGATGATGATAGCGCCTGCTCTCTGAAGAAAACTAATTGTAAAGTTTTTTTGTAAGCTAAATACGTTTGTTCAAGGTTATGATCTCTAAAAAGTGTCTATAGGTAGTTTTAAACAAATTTTGCAGTCAATTACTTTATGTTTTTGGCGTTTCCGCTGTAATTAATTTGTTGGTGACGCTCTAGTTGCTCTAGCCGCAATAAGCCAAAGCCAAAGACAGAAGCTGACCAAAGCGAAAGGAAATGGCGCCTGTACAGTCGCGAGTGTCGGTCCTTGCACCGGAGGACGGTAAACGGGTGCGACGGTTAATGAGCGCCCCCTTTTACTTACGCGCCAAGCACCGTGCCGAGCAGCAAAGGCTCGAAGCCGAAGCTGAGGACGCTCACTCTCGCGTTCGTGAAATCGAAGAGCAGCTGCTCTCGAACTCCGTGGCTCTGGGGCCTATGTTGCGCTTTCTGGACTGCCAGGCGACCAGGGCGCAGGCAGTGACGTCAACAACGCTCTTTGGACATTGATTGGCGGAGTACGCCGATGACGGTATCTGCATGAAGGTACCGTCATCTGCTTAGCGCGTTCATTCTCACCTACGGCGACTATGCCTTCGTACTAGTCGCCATTAACAACGCTAGTCTGCCAGATGGGATGTTTCTTCTGCGGAAATTGTCATCAGCGACTCTGACCCATCAACATCCGATCTTCGGTTGCGGCGTGTTCGACGTGCGCTTCCTGCTCCTTAGTCGCCGTGGGAGTCGCAGATTAGCAGAACATAGGGCCCCAGAGGTGGTTCGAGGACACCCTGCCCCACCTCGGGGGGCAGGTGTCTGAAGTGCCTCGAACCACCTCGACCACCTCGAACCACGTCGCTTGGCACGCCGCAGGTCACCGAGCTTGTCCTCCCAAGCTCTTATAAGAGCTGTTGTTTCGTGGTCGGACCACTGGGTCTGCTCTTTCGCGGCTGCTTGCGGCGCTTGCGGCTCCATCGGAAGAAACTTCAAAGTTCGCACAAAACGTAACAAAACCGCGAAGAAACGCGAAAAAGATGGCGATGCAGGCGAATTGGCTGCGTCTACTGGGTTCAAGAGTAGCCGCTTGCAATTATGTGACAAGCCGCGCTTTACATCTAGTATGAAAGAATGCATACATAAAAGCAAACACACACAAAAAAACTTTTAGTTCGGGTATACTTTGATTAACGTAATCGCATTGGTGTTTTTTTACTCGGGGCCTGGGGTTGAGGCTACACATTTGGCCCGTGACCGATTGCGAATGAGTTCCGCCGAACCCCTACGGTGGCACATGACATTTGCAGCGAATGCCATTCGTGCAGGCCGTGTAGCACCGGCCGAATGACATTTGGGGCGAATGTCGTTCGTTGTAAATGGCATTCGAATTGCCCGTGTGGCACGGGTATTGCTGTCTTTCGTCTACTCTTCCGTGTGTCTTTTATGGTGCTGTTTTCTCCTGTTACCAATATTTACCGACTAGTCCAACTTCGATCTATTATAATATATAGTAACATGTGTCTTTATTGCAACCCGCTTCAGTGATGCCAATAATTATTTTATATGTTCATAGAGCAGAGGTGTCAAAAACACCAAAGGTTTATAGGCTGCTACAGAATAATTACTTCGAAAATTAACAAAAACCCTAATCAACTTGTTTGCACAATTCCGGGGTTTGGTTCCTCATAATTAGATCACTTAGACAATTCTACTACGCGTTAAGTAAAATATGAGCTCCCATATAACACATAAAATATTGCCATGTTCGCTATAAAACATTTAATCAACAACATTTTACGTGTGTTTGAAACTTTTTCGCAAATATAAGCAATACCAAGAACTACACATGAAGTTAATTTTAAGACTCTAGTAGATATAATCGATAAGATATTCGTGCAGAACATTTGTGATATTGGGGCAGTACCTAGAAAACTACGAAATAAAAAGTGATTAAAAAAAGCCCTCAACCGTTTCTGGTTTTATATCATCTTAACAAGACAGCATAATCAAAATAGTGTTACCTATTATGGCATTCTACGTACTTCAAGCTAAAAAATTAGATATTGAAGAACGACGACATACAATCGCCTTGTATTGTCGTCGGCCTTCTTTTTGTCTTTGTTTTTGACGCTTTAAGCACGTAATGAATCAACTGGCCCAACTCACCATTTTGTTGCTTTAATGGTGTTTTCATCGAATGGGAACTAGCGGAGCAAATGAGAGTTTGCGCCTACCTATTGGCGACGATCAAATTATTCACAAGCATACAACATAACATAAGTTATATCAGAGGAAATATTATTATTTCAGTTTATTTATTTATTTCGGGTTACCTCGCAGCGCCCGAAGGCATTATTGCAGGGGGGGGGGTACATAGTTTTGAAGGTGGAAATAAACTCTTGCATATGTACCAAAAAAACAAGAAAAACGCAAACACGCAGGAAAACACACTCAAACAAAAGCAAGCCCAAAATATGATAAAAGAAACATCGGTTACTCGCATTCCAGGTACGTGCCAGATAAAAACATCAGCTGAGGAAAATATGCGCTAATAGCAAAAATAAATAACTCTCGCTTGCCGCGTGACACAAGAGTGAAGAAGAAACACACAGATGTAGATTTATCAACTACGTTCAAAGAGTAATAACATAATCAAAGTAGGAACAACTAAACATACAGCAGTATCACGCCCCGTAATCACTCGAAATTCGCATCGCAAGGATCAAAACATTTTCCTAGTCATGTTAGTCAGGCCAGCTGTCACGTGACAGTCTGTCAAAGAAAAGTGAATTTGACAAGATAGAAACGGTGTCATTTGGCAGGGCATTCCACTCTTTAATAGTGTTCGGAAAAAATGAATATTTCAGAACGTCGGTTCGGGCTGTCGTTTCCCTAATTTTTTCTGAGTGATCTAATCTCCTAGATACGAAGTTGGGGGGTTGAATAAACTTTACTTTATTAATCCCGGTTTGATCATGGTAAATTGCGTGAAGAAACTTCAAGCGAAGACGTCTTCTTCTGGAGGAAAGCGGCTCCCACTCTAATTGCCTTTTAAGAGCGGTAGCACTTTCTCTATAATTGTAGTTTCTTGTAACAAATCTCGCAGCCCTGCTCTGTACTTGCTCTATTTTTTTCCCAAGTAACTCTCTTTGGGATCCCACAGAACACTGGCGTACTCCAGTATCGGCCTAACGTTAGTCTTAAAAAGAGTTGCTTTCGCTGTTTGGGGACAGTCCCTGAAATTGCGTTTCAAAAAGTTTAACATGCGGTTGGCTTTGGCCGTGACGAAGTCGATGTGTGCGCTCCATGACAAATTATGAGAAAATTGAACTCCTAGATACTTTACTACTTCCTCCTTCTTCAGTTTGGCGCCGCCGATCGAGTACGCAAAAGATACTGGCTGGCGCTTCCTAGTGAACGTCATTTGGGAGCATTTATGAATACTGAGCTTCATTCCCCACTTTTCGCACCACAGTGAAATTCTATTAATGTCCTCTTGCAAAGCCAGGCAGTCCGATTCAGTCCTAATACCACTATACATGACGCAGTCATCTGCGTAGAGACGAATGCTTGATCCAATTCCAACAGAAATATCATTTATAAATATTAAAAATAGAAGAGGCCCCAGAACAGACCCCTGGGGGACGCCCGACGTTACGTCTACGTAAGTTGATGTTTTCCCGTTGACCAGAACTGCCTGTTTTCTATTTTTTAGATAGTCTGTAATCCAGTTAAAAAGACAATCAGGAAGGTTAAGAGACTTTACTTTTTGCAATAATAATTTGTGGGGGACCACGTCGAACGCTTTTTGGAAGTCTAAAAAGACACAGTCCACCTGCGTTCCTTTATCAAAGGAATAAGCTATGTCATGGTAAAATTCAACTAGCTGAGTGTCGCAGGAAAGACCACTTCTGAATCCATGCTGATTAGGATTAAGGAAGTTGTTTATACCAAGATGTTTGAATAGGTTACTGTAAATTATGTGTTCTAGTATTTTCGAGCACACACAGAGTAGGGAAATTGGCCTATAGTTGTCTACTCTATTTTTTGGTCCGCTTTTGTGTGCTGGAACAACATGTGCTCTCTTCCATTCGCTGGGCAGACAGCCAGAGGACAGTGAGCTTTCAAATAAAACATACAAAAAACATGACAAGATTCCAGAGCATTCCTTAAGGACGCGACAAGATAGCCCATCTGGTCCGGTAGCCTTGTTTTCTTTAAGATTATTTACCAGTTTGAGGATTCCATCTTGGCTTATTTCAATATCAGGCATACTCTCTCCTAAAGTAAAGGAAAATGAAGGGATGGCATCCGCAGTAGGCAACGTAAATACAGACTCAAAATAACTGTTGAAGAGCATCGCCTTCTCACTGTCCTTATCTACTAGTCGTCCGGATTCTTTGATGGGTGGAATGCCTGTGACGTCTCTCTTTGAGGCCTTAACATATTTCCAGAATATTTTCGGGTTTCGCTTTAACTTTTCGTCAAGGGAGTTGTGAAACATAGTTTTAAAATAGGACATCTTTTCCTTGAAAAATGCTGTAAGCTCCCTCAGGCGGGCCAGATTACCAGCATTGCTATTCTGTCGGTACTTTACAAACACTCGCCGTTTTTTCTTGATGATGTCACGTAGCTCTTTGTTAATCCATGGCTTGTCGTTGCGTCTTCTGGAGGTTATAACTTTTGATGGAACATAAGTGTCAGTAAGGGATTCCAGCTTTGTCTTAAACATATTCCAGAGTGTGTCAACATCCACATCAGCACTAAGGTCTTTAAACAAAGGAAAAAAAGTGAAAAGTTCGTCAGCCATAGTCGCGTAGTTACCTTGATCGTATAAGAAAATTTTCCTTGGGGGCATACGAGCTACTGCTTTCTTTGCGCATTTTATTTGTCCGATTACCGCCATGTGATCGCTAATGCCAGGAATAGCTGAGACAGAAGAAATAATAGAACTTTCATTGCTGAAAATCAAATCGAGCGTGCTATCTCTTCGAGGGTCCAAGCGCGTAGGAACCGACACGTGCTGGTGCAGCGCAAAACTAGAAATAAAATTGATAAAGGATTTATACGGCACGGATGAATTTGAGGTGCTCGGCAATCCTTCATCCCATTGCATATCAGGAAAATTGAAATCCCCTCCCAGCACAAGATAGTCGAAAGAAATGGATGACAAGGCATTTGTTAGTAGTTGGATTGACTCGTCACTAGACGCAGGTGGTCTATAAAAGGAGCCGATGACGAGGAATTCGCCATTCAGCAGGGACACCTTACACATAACAGCCTCAAAAGAGTAGTTCGAAAGATCAACAGCAAGGCTTTGTAAGCTGTTATGTATTAACAGGAATACCCCGCCGCCATGCCTATTCCTATCCCTTCGGTAAGCAGCATACTCTGGCGGAAACACCTCAGCATCATCGATCGTGTCATCAAGCCAGGATTCTGTCCCAATAACAACACTAGGAGCGGTAGTGTTAATTAAGTCGGCAAAGTCATCAACTTTATTTTTTATGCTACGACAATTCACAAGGAGTACAACTAGTTCATTCACTACTGTGGTCTTCTTAGCACAATTCCGAGGAAGATGAACTGGTTGCTATGCTGGTCTTTCTTTTACACTCATGTCTGTTCGATCAAAATAGTAAGATTTTTGACCCATTAGTAATTTGTTGAAACGTAGTTGAAATGGGATATTTTGGGTCTTGGCGTATTCTAGAAGCTTCTTCCTATCCTGACGGACAGATTCAGAGAAGTCCTCTCGAATCGATATTCCACTGTCTTTGAATCTAAGTCCCTGTGACAGTATGCCTTGTTTTGTTTTAAAAGAAGAAAAGTTAACAATTATTGGCCTACATTTTCCTGCGTTGAATCGGCCAAGTCGGTGAGCACGTTCAATATGTGTATCTTCGAGTTTGATTCCCAACAGATTATCACACGTTTTCGCCACTTTTGTTTCCGATATTGCCCATGTTTCATTTGCATCCTCGTCGATGCCGTAAAAGATTAGATTGTTTCGCCGAGAGCGGTTTTCTAAATCATCGTGGCTGGTGGTTAGCTGACTCAACTGCTCAGAAAATGCAGTCGACGTGGCCTGAATACTCTGTACTTCCGTTTCAAGGGTTTTTAATGAAGCGACATCTTTTTTTAGGGATTCAAGCGTCACCGACAGTGACGACAGCTTTTCCTCAGCCGTTATTTGCTGTTGTCTAATTGCTGTCATTTCAGTTAGAAGAACATCTTGCGTAGTCTTTATACTCGGTAGCAACTCCATTACTTCGAGCATTCTATGCACTTGTTCTTGGGTAAAGGGGCCTGGGTTGACCTCAACATCACCGGATACAATCAGCAGCATTCTAATGACAACAGACAGCGCGCAACAGAGCGCGTACATAGCACAAAAACTTTTTGCGTCAATGTCACAGAATACAAGGGCAAAGGGGCGCGGCATCGACAAGGCACATCTGTTACTACGATAAGATACAGGTTTGTAGACCAGACCAACCTGAAGAAGAATCCGACGTGAGCGGCTTGCGCACGACATGTCGATGCCGAGCCCCGCCTCGAAAGTGCCGCGGAGCTGGTTTTGTAGGCTGTGGTCACGTGTCAGCAGTGCAGGTTGCCAGGCTGTCCCTCCGAGACCGGACAGGTCCAGCGGGGAAGGTGCCAGGCAGTCGGCTTGCGGTTGGGGCGTTGTCCCATCTTTGTTGGATGGTGGTTGGCAATCGACGCTTGAGTAGGGCCGGGTGTGGATCAGGGAGGCAACAAGGAGTACCTGAAGAAGAATCCGACGTGAGCGGCTTGCGCACGACATGTCGATGCCGAGCCCCCGATGCCGAGTTTTCAAATAAAGCTACTAATTAAAAAAATTATAAGGTTGAAACGATTAGCGATTGATCAAAAGGCACCTAAATGGCCAAAATAAGGGGACTGTGGCCTTAAACACAAAAAGTGGCGAATAATTCGTTACACAGGTTGTGATGTTGCCTATAGTAAAACCCACCCAACGAAGCAGTATAGGCGGCGTGTGAAAGAAATGCGAACAGCGTTTTTCCTACCGTAAAAATTAACCATACATCGCTGAACCCTGGGTCACCGCCCAAATGTAGGGCTATGATTGGGCTCACAAGCCGAAGTTTTAGAATGCAGCGTCATCTGACTGAAAAAAGTTACAAGCAGTCTTCCAAAATCTTTCAAAGAGAAAAGGGGTTCTGCCGCGCTCCATCTACTGGCGGGTTTCATTGACCACCTTTTTAAAAGAGTTTCTAGCTATTTCATTTGAAAACGGTATTTCCCGAAACCTTGGCATCTGATACAAACCGCTACCGCTGCATCTACACAGAGATGGGGCGTTCGGCGAGTTAATCGCGAACTTTGAGGAGACGTTCTGCTTATCCGAGCGGTCGAACCGCTCCTCCACACGACCGCCAAACGACGTGCAGGAAATCCGCCCTCGCTTCGATCAAAACAATCCGGTCGCAGAAACAGCACGAAGGGACTGGAAACACGAGCAGAAATAATTCGCATTCGCGTTACATGGGAAGCGGCCTGTAAAGTTATTGCCGAGGAAAATGAAAATAAACAAAAAAAATAAAGAAAAAACCAGAACGTCTTAGGCCTACATTTCTTAAAGCCAACTGTATTCTATAGAGAGAGGACAAGATTAATTTTTGGGTGCCTCGAGTGTGGCCCACTTCGTGAGCTGCACGCGCTTCCAGGACAACGGCGATCGGCATGTGGTCCGCGCAGAGGACGCGCTCCCACGAATCGAGTGCCGCCGAATGAGGAAGACTGTCGGCAACGGACGCACACTTTCGCCGAAGATACAGGTTGTCACGTGGATCCAACCACGCGCGCCGCGTCCCGATAAGCGCCCAGCTGGCTGGACCAAGCGCAGCTGTTTACCTCACGCGCACCTGTTGCGCCATTTTCTCCCGATTGGAGGGAAGAAATGCACCGGCAATGACAACACCTTATGTAATGCATTTTCAAAAAGTCGTTAATTTAATCTTTCCTCCCGGACATCGAGCGTTCATTGTTCCCTTCGTATATCTCGCGTCCGGATTGTTGAACGCATATCCGATAAAATCGTTCTGCCGCGTCTAAATATGTCTGAAGCGCAATCTTGGGGCGAACATTTCCTTCGTTTGGGGCTTTCATTTTCTGGTTTCGCAGGTAGCCTTTTCACTTCTTCCATTCGGAGACATTTGAACTGCAGTCTCATTCCGAGCATGCCGAGAGTCCAGCCCGGGAGTTTTAACCGTGCCCCCGCCAGCTTTCTGCTCCCTACCAAAATGGGGGTGACATTTTCACAATGCCGTCCTGGATAAAGGTTGGGACATGTCACGTGAAAGAAAGCAACCGAAGATCGCACCATATTCGGAACACACGAAATTAGTTCTACGCCATTATTTTTTAATGAACTACGCGAGGTAACGAAGCCACGCGTGGCTGTGTAGAATCACAATTATGGTTTCTCACGAAACCATATTTGCGACTTAGGTAGAGTTGAAGTCCTGTTCTTTCACAGTGAAGCTGTCTATGGATAGGATGGCGGATCATCTCCGGCGACAGACCGAGCGTAGGCCAACAATTTTCAAACGCAACGATGTATGCCCCATTTTATGCTCCTCTCCACCGTCGCCGCCTCTTTCCCGAGTCGTGTATACCACTCGCCACGCGCGGCTTCTCTCTCCCCCTGACACTGCGCAATGCCGCGCGCTCTTCGGCGGCCACCTGTGCGGCGCACTAGAGCCTGCGGCGTGATTGGTGTAGCCGCGCTATAATAAAACATCATTGTCTCTACCCACCAATCGTGTCTGTCCTTTGTCTGCGGCGTAGAGATCGTGCCACTATCCTTATCAGTTGAACTTTAGACTTCACATGAGTCGCACGTACCCGTGTTGTACGTTCCGAAGAGGAGCAGCGGAAGTACGAGGAGCGTCGGCGCGCTCAGAAGCGAGAATGGGCATGCCGCCAACGTGAAACCACCGTTGTCGCTGCTCCCAGCCCGACATCAACTTCAAGTGCCTGGCAAAAAAGACCTCGCCCGCGTCGAGCGCCGACGCGAGCAATAGCGTCAATTCAACCGGTGCCGTCGAGACAATGCCACCGACCATGATCGAGCAAGAGAAGCCGTGCGACGCATATCACCGCTGCGCCAAACCATAACAGAGCAAATCCCCAATATAGCTAAACCCCAACATAGCAAATCCCATTAGAGCGCCAGTTTCGCTGGACTTCCCTCTTCGCGGGGTGGAAGGGCTCTAGGGGCCATGCGCGGTGAAATGGCTGCCAACGGAGCATGTGAATACGTGAAGATGGGTGGTGTCTGCTACAGGAAACAGGCCCCACTTCCTAATTGAAAATGCCTGAGAATCGCTTGTAACCTTTGAATTAGATAATGGTAAGTTCAGAAGTTTTGGCATCTGGTCCCATTCATTAGCGCTACACCTGGGCAGACAGCTCGGCGACGAGTGGATCACTTTGACATTCACATACATTACACAAAAGACCCGGTGTTGGCTACAGACATGATGACAAAGTTATCTGTGGTATGATGTATTTCGTATCACCTATCAGAAGTGTGACCGCAGCTTTACGGTGAGAAAAACCTTTTTAAGTCGCAATCACATCGCTTAGACGTCATATAAAAGACAGGCTGCAGAAAATGACATTACTTGTATGACAGCCAAGTTGGTCATATAAAAACTCTTTGCAGACATGTTCAAAGCATACATGTGAAGGAAGCGCTTCGGAGATGCTTGAGGCGCGTCCGCCGTTAATTCTGTCATCATGTGTGCACCAAACACCGTGTGTTTTGTATGATGTATGAGCAGTCTGACTGCGGCTCGAAAACAAAGGGTTCACACAGTCATCCACAAAGGGAGGAACACCTGAAATCAGGCAAGCAAAGTTTCTCCCTCGTCTGTATCTCATTATGGCGCCCTCAAATCTAGCGAATCGAGCTCAATAAGGCTTAAAGGGACACTAACACCTCCCAAAACGTTTTTTTTTTTTCATTTTTTGCCAGGCGTTTTGTTATGGTGTTGGAGGACTGTCCAATTAATATTTTTGCAGCAGAGTAGCGTATATTTTTAATAAAGCCAAAAGACGCAACTGCTTGAAACCGAAACCGAAACCCGCTGCACGGAGGTCGGAGAAGTGGAGAGGAGAGAGTGAGTGGCGGAAGTCACCTAACTACACCCGACCATGCGTTTTTTTTTCTTTCCTGCGTAGCAGACGACATGCGTGGCGGCGTAGCGGGAACTGTTTGCCGTGCGATTCCTTTGCAGTTATGTTTGTTGCGCTCGCTGTTCTGTATTTCAAGATGAGTTGTTTTGTACATTTAAGTGCTGGCAATTAGTAGTGAGTGCCCGTGGGGAATTTCCGTGATCGGCTCCGAAAAGAATACACCCAAGATGTTGCGTGAAGAGCTGGCTCACATGTCCTGCGTCCGAAAAAAAGTGGCATTGTGCGACAGCGTTTCCGAAAGATCAACGGAATCGGGACCAATGGCTGGCTGCAATTCCTGTAGAACATTTGCGGGCACCTCGGAAAGCGGACGCTACCTGATTTATATGCTCCTTGTATTTTGTGGAAAGTGATTACATAGAGTTCGCAGGTGTCAAAAAGGAAATCCCATACCATTTTGTTCAGCGACGTTTCGTCCACAACATTTCTTTGTTATTTTTTGTTTGCTTCTTCAGTGAAAATTGTAATAAAAAAATTTAAACATCGCAAAATGTTAAAAAAGAAGGACGCATTCACTGGGGATTGAACCCGGTCCTGCCGCGTGTGAAGCAGACGTCGTTCCCACTGAGCTAATCGGGGATCTCGTTACTGGGGATCTCTCTCCTCAGGACCTCTTTCCTTAGTAATAATTCAGCCCATAAACTGTAAGTTGGAAAGTTTGCTGCCGATTTTCCTCCAGCAAAAGCACTCCCAAGTCAAAGTCGGGAAGTACCACGCATTGGCGACATTCGCACCTAGCAAAGAAATCGTAGCGCGTGCGTATTCCATTCGTAGTATACACGTCGTGCTTGAAGTTTGCGCGAGCAATGTCTTCAGCCACGAGAAGGAGCGACGGCTCGGCGACGGCTCGGCGACGTCTATGTGCAAATCGGCTTGGTGGTCGGGCGTGTCGTACGGGATGGATACCAATTCTTCTGATCAGTCCCAAATTTCTCTTTTAAAGGCAGACAGAATTCGCCGGTACCGCGAGCGACAGTTATGAAGTTGAGGTCCCACGCCCGTCGTCCGCTGCCATCGCTGTCCCCGCGAGAAACACGATACGCAAAACGACGCACGCACAGAGAATGCTTCCGGTTCTCTGTGGAACTTTTTTTTTTTTTCAATCAACGTATTTGCAGCTTTTTAGAAGCCACAAAAATGGGTTTCATATTTTTTTCTATTTTTAATAGTGAGTGTGTGCCTTCAGTGACCAACGACTTTGATGAAATTTGGTGGTCGCGTCGAAACCTTAGAAAACGGCCCGTGACCACGGAAAAGAGAGTGAGCGAGACTCGAACCGGCCAGTTCTTGATCGGCGGTTTTCGGGCGGAAGGAAACCGAATTTCGAGCCGCAAATTCTGTTCTGGGTAGTTGGGCTCTCATATGTCATGTACAACTAAACACCTCGGCGAGCATAAATGCCCTGTCAGTGTCCCTTTAACCAGGACGCTTCGTCTATTGTCGGTCTTCACGCGGAACGCTCCGGCGATTCTATCAAAATAGTTCGCACAGTTTTCGAACAGGCAAATACCTCGAGCTCCTGGCTATCGCACCCTCCCTCCCAGTGCCCGTAAACGGCTATTGCAAAAAAAAAGAAAAAAGAAAAGCAGTTGCTGATTTGCATTTGCTTAAACAAGTTAGTGGTAAATAATTTCTGGGCGTTTGCAGCAGAAAATAAAACAAATATATTAGGCGTTTTTCACGAACTGTATTTGTTGGCGAAGCCGGCTTCCCGCG